>PVIH01004614.1:0-41084 GCA_004025045.1 Sigmodon hispidus
CCATGCCCTAAAGGTGGCGCTGGTTTCCGCCTTCCACCTTTCTCGATGGTGAGTGCTCTCGGGAGTAAACAACTCCTTATTGGCTGTAGGCGAGGATGGTGGCTTGCTTCCGGCACCTTGGGACCTATGGGCAATGTCCGCGTGGCTTACCAGGATTGGAGGCCCAGAGGGTATTTAGCCACAAGCGGACTCCCCCCCCACCCCCCCCCCCGGGGTCGTTTGTGAGAGAGTAGTCATTCGTCATTCGTCATTATGTCTGAGAGTGAGAGTGAGAGTGAGAGTGAGTGAGTGAGAGACAAGAAGATAATTAAAGGCCCGAATAAACTGCAAAGAGAAGGATCCAGTGTTGTGTGTTCCTTGCTGGAGAGGTGGCACGCGACAATCTCTGCTGGTGTCTCTGCCTTGCTCTTTCTATTCCCAGAGTTTCTTAGTCTGGCAGTCCTGCCCACACTTCCTGTCTGCCTTCTGACCAATCAGTGTTTTATTAAACCAGTCAGAGGAACAAATATTTACAAATTACCAGAAGAACATAATCCCACTACAAGGGTTGGTGAAGATCTTTTCCCATTCTGTTGGTTGTTTTGTCTTATTGACCATGTCCTTTGCCTTACAGAACAAAGTTTCAGGAGGTCCCATTTATTAATTGTTTCTCTCAGTGTCTGTGTTACTGGTGTTATATTTAGGAAGTAGTCTTCTGTACCAATGTGTTCAAGATTATTTCCCACTTTCTCTTCTAACAGTTTCAGTGTAACTAGGTTTATGTTGATGTCTTTGACCTATTTGGACTTGAGTTTTGTGTAGAGTGGTAGATGTGAATCTATTTACATTCTTCTACATGATGCCATCCAGTTATGCAAGCACCATTTGTTGAAGATTAGCACAGCTAATCTACTCTATTTCTTTGTGTCACAAAAATCATGCCCAAAAAGTTTTATTGGAAATATTAACAACACATATCCATAAACAGAAATACAAACCTTTCTGTCTCTAATAAGATTTACCTAACCAACTCTGGAATCATAATTTGTATTTGGGTAATTATTGATATGCCTTGAAAGGATGCATTTCAATAATAAAAACAACAGATTGATACTAGAATACTAGAAATGTGCCAAAACTTATGATAGGTACTATTTATAAAAAACCTTCTAGTGTCTGGTCCTTCACACATGAAGATACTGACAAGATACATATAAAATTCTCAAAGGCACAAAGTTAATGAGCCTCTCAGCTCAAATATCTTTCAGAGTTTAAGTCAAAAGCCTAACCTAAGTCACGCACTATAGCAGTCTCTCATATGCTAAGTTTGGTTTTAGAGTGGTTTCCATTTTAAGCTGAAATAACCCAACTGTAATTTTTGCCTGGGATTAGCACAAGGCTGCACATCTCAGAGTAATTCACTGTGTATTGTAGCATTCAAAATACTGCTCTATAGTTAAGAAAATTAAAATGACATGTGTAGGTTCAATGAAACTAAAATCTACTGTGAGCATCCCTCAGTTTTCCAAACTCAATGTGAACATTAAAAACAAAATCTCTGTGGGTGCATGTAGCAAGGGAGGGATTCATTCATATCAAGACAGGAGATAAAAGAACACCTCAAGTATTGCACCACCCCCACTTCCACCTTACTGAAGTTGTGGTTTCATCACCACAACAAAGACTGGCAGTGGTTTCTGTCTCTGCCTTCCATCTTGCCCTGGGAGTCACATAACCAGGGATCCAAACTATAGTCCACAAGCTTGTGCATTCAGTACTTTAACGATTGGACCATTTCCCCTGACTGCTATAAACACATCTTAAGAAAATCATAGAACATAGGCTAGATGCCTCTTTATGAAATTTTGTACATTTCTGGAAGCCAGTAGACAAGCAGTAGATCCTCTGAGACATCTGCTACTCTTGGCTGCATTGAGTAGCTTCTCCCACACACATACACAATTCTCTATAAACAGATCTTTCAGATCATTTTCACTAAACTCAAAAAAGATAGTAAGTGTTCTCCTCTATATAAAAATAGCATTTAATATGAGTGAAATAATTTGTGTGTTTCATAACTGTATTTGTTTTTTATTATAAAACATCAATGGTGTTAATAATAAATTATAAACTATTTGTATCATGTCAACCATCATTAAAACTACTAGCAGGGGCTGGAGAGATGGCTCAGAGTACATACTGCCTTTACAGAGGATTCAATTCCTCGGATTCAGGTCAGGTAGCTCATAACCACCCATAACTACAGCTGCAGGGGTTCTTCTACACTCTAGGGACACCTACACTCATGAGGACACAAATACACACACAAAATTTATTAATAAAATAAATCTTTTGCATAAAATACAAGTAGTAGAGGTTGGCAAGGTGGCTTAATGGGCAAAGTGTTTGCTATACAAGCACACAGACCTGAATTCAGATCACAAGCACACATGTAAAATGTCAGATGTAGAAATGTGCCTGTAATCCTAGTCCTGATGTGTGCTAGCCAGACAGTCTATTCACTCTCAAAGATCCTTTCTTAAAAATAATAATGAGGAGAAGGAGGAGGAAGAGGAACAAAGGAGGAAGAGGAGAAAGAGGAGGAGGAGAGCAACAAAGGAGAAAACACAGTCGTCAACCTCTGGCCTCTGCCAATGCATGCATGGTCACACGTACCTGCACACAGGCCTGCATGCATGCACAAACATTAAATAATATGTGATTATTTGCTTTAATGTTTTGTTTTTAAAGAATTTCTCATACTTTAAAGAAAATTTAAAGCACTACAGTAATTTTTAATATTTTCCCTTCTCCCTGTAGAATTTACACACACAATAAAGCAGTGTCACTGCTGGACACCAGTAGAAAGAAGTTCACTTTAATCATACACATGTCTAATAACCCATGCCCCATAACCAAATTATCTAATGGAAGTCATTCAACATTTTCAAGAGAAAAATGTCCACACACAAAACAATAATCCTCTAAAACACAATACATTACCACCTACACCAAAAACACCAGTGCAAGAACTTTTAAAACCCAGCCCAAAATAAATCTAATATAATGTTCCAGATGTATTTTCATCTTATCACTACCATAAATTGTAGTTATTTATACTAAGAATTTAGATAAAGAGCCTGAATGCAAACTGAGCAGTGTGTTTCCTTCCAACAACAGCATGTGTTTTATCAAAGTTTATCAGCATAAAGGGAGGCCAGATCATTTCAAACAAAAAATCAAGAGCCACTTTTTAATTAACATTGCTCAAAACTCTGCACAATGGTAGGGGACACTACAGAACACCAAGACTTGCATGGTATATAAATCGGTGTGCTTTGTGCAGCCTTTCACTTCGATGGTTCAAATTGATTCTTATAGAGGTGAAAAATCCTTGTCCTACTAACAGCCAAAACAATTTTAAGACCAAAGTATATTTTCACTGGTAGTAATTGTCTGGATGCTTAATACATCAGCACAAGTGGTTAATGCTGATGGATTCTGAAGTAATATCCTCACTGTGGTTATTTAAAGAACATAATGGGGATCATTTGTTGAGCTTTGGCTCATGTGATTCCCCTTAGCCTTTTCTCCCAACTAGTCGAAAGTTATTCACTTTGGAGCTAGACCTATCTGCTACTGTCTGCTCCATCATTCATCATAATGTCTAATGCAAGTTGTGTGACTTCTTTGAATCTCCTCTAATAGAATAACCATTTTCTGTCATGACACTGAAATATTTTCCAGACACTTCTGTGTCGAAGGATATGCTATCAGCTGACAGAGGGGCTTTGGAAAAAGTAAGTGAAGCATGAAGGCTCTGACTTCATCACTGACAAATTCATAAACTGGTGGTATTATGGAGAGATGGTAGGAACTTGGCCCTGGGTGGAGAAAACGTCACCAGTGTGTACTGAACAACATGCCTATGTCACAAGTCACATCTTCACTATTCTTCCTCTCTTATTACCCTGTCTTCCATGAAGGGACACTTAGTTCCACCCAATACCTCCTACCATGGTGCCCAACCAAGCCTCATGCCCACAGCAATGCGGCCTGAACCCAGGATTGAAACCTCTCAAAGTGTGAGTCCAGACAAATCCTTCCTCCTCTTTAATCAAGTCAGGAAAGTGTCACAGTGACATACGAGTGAGTACACCAGCCAATGAGAATCATGTGAAAGTTCTCCATAAACAACTGACTGACCTTAAGTGGGATTTAAAACATCTCGTTCCTCTAAGTAGTCCTTACACATGCACACCTTCCTCATCAGCATGTGACCTCCTCAGCCTGAGCACTGGGCTTGGACACCATCCTCAAAGTCATGGAATTGCCTTGAATCACCTAGGAAGAAACTCTAGTGACACCATTTTCAGAGTTGTTTTCTTTTATTTTGTTTTGCTTTGTTTTGTTTTGTTTGCTAGGCCTGATAGCAGCATCCCTTATTTGTTTCCTTCACCTTCTTTGTTTCTCAGTGTTAAAAAGATCTAAGTGAATGCTAGCTACAATGTGGCAGGATGAAATTTAGTTTTACCAAGTCCAATCAAAATGAAACAGCATAATATTTTTCCACTTCAGTTATAATTTAAACTACAAAAATTATAATTGATGCCATAAATAAATGTTTATGGCCCATATGAAATCGTAAAGGTAAAGGTTCAGATGCTGTGAAACAGTTACACAAAAATTATTCACAGTACTGTTGGGTGTGATGGCATTTGTTTAATCCCAGGTGGGTAGCTCTTTGTAAATTTAAGCCCAGCCTAGATTACATATTGAGATGCTATATTTGATTTAAAAATTATTCACAGTGTTATGTTGCAATCACTTCTTCCAAAATAGACAATGAAGCGTTGAAAGATTTTTTTCCTGAGTCTCCCAAATGTCTGTTATCCATGCAGCTCTCTTTTTGCAATACAAATGTCAAGTGAAGTCTCTAGACAGGCTTTTGTGAATGGTCAGTGGTAAATGTATTTTGCTTTGGCTGTTTATCCTTTTCTCTTCTGACAGGAACATGGAAACAGTTATTAAAGTGTTGTGGAATAATCTTTTTGTACACTGTGAATATTTGCCACTGGTAATGGTTTAATAGAAAGCTGAATGGCTAATAGCTAAGCAGGATTTGGGGGCAGGGAAGATGCTGGGAAGGAGAAGGTTGGAGATGCAGAGTCGACAGCCAGAGAAAGGGGAAGCAAGACAGCAGCATGTGGAGTACATAGCAAAGGTAATAAATCTATAGTGCAGGAAGCAAATTAATAAAAATGGGTGAATTTAAGTTATAAGAACTAGTTAGGAAAAAGCCTAAGCTATCAGCCAAAATTTCATAACTAATAAGACTACATGTCGTGATTTGGGAGCTGGCAGTCAAGATAGAAAAAGCCACCTAAGTTAAAGGGATAAGAGCCACATTGGAACCCTAAGAATAACGAACACAGTATAAAACTAAAAGGAAGCCATATATGGAGCCTCATATTTGTAACATGAGCACCTAGAAAGATGAGGAAAGATTGTGAGATCAATGCCAGTCTAAGCTACACAGTGAGATTCTAGGTGTATATATAAAATACATACATACATGTATCAAATACATACATATGTACATACATATATACAAGTATAAGAATAAAATGAACCAATGTCTGTGGTGATGGCCATCTACCATCTACCAGAGTAAGACATTCTAAAGTCAAATTCCTTGTAAAATTGACAATTAATTATTTAATCATAACTGTAATTTTGTGTTTAGTTTTCTGCTAGTTATAATCAAAATTTTTATGCCAGCTATCACTATTTCTAATTTGTTCCATAAACCTCTGAACCTTATATTCAACCCACAGGAGTATAAGGAAAATACATCAAAATACAAAAGTCAATACAAGCAAGAATGCATATATCTGTGAGCAATTTCTGCTTTTTATATAACACATAAACTCTTTACTTTGATGAAGCCTTCATGGAGAATAGCCTCATAAGCTTCGCTGAAAAATAATCCAAAATCCTCTCCAAAAGCCTCCGGGTCTTCACAGTGCTTTCATTCTGCATGCCTAAAACATCTGTACTATGTGACCAATGATAAAGTCTGCTGCCAATTCAAACAATGAATGTCCTACCCACCACAGACCATGGATGCAATGATCTCTGAATACATAGAGAGGCCAGACCTGAGAAATCAGTTCCCTTGCAGTCCTAAGGAAACCAGCAAGCAAAAGTGAAGCTGGTCCAAGTTGAAAGACAAATGAGCTGTAGCTGGAAGGATGTGGGGTGGGGCAAGCTCCCTGGAGCTCTCTTTATGATGCCAGGTACTCAGGACATTAAAACAGGATGTATTAGACTGGCTTATACCATATGGTTCTGGTTGTCAAACAATGACTGCATCATACCTGAGAGTCAAAGAGTCAAGTAGTAGTAGCTCAGTCTATGAGGCTGGATGCCTCAGCAGACCCAGTCTATTTTGGAAAGCTTCAGTGATTCCTGGAGAACTGTCAGTCTTCAGCTATGTTGAAAGCCTGAAGATTCTAGTTTTAGTATCAACAAAGGAAAGCAGCAGCAATGGGATAGATGATCTTGCCAACAAGAGTGAAGGCAAGCAGGCAAAAGGCATAAGTTTCCTTCTTCCATGAACCTTTTCTGGACTGCTACCAAAAAGGGTCACTCATATTTGGAACAGGTCTTTCTGTCTTAAATAATGTGAGTACTCCACGTACCCAAAGGCTTAGTATTTTAGGTGAATCAAATGTAGTCAATTTGGTCACTTATTAGTAGGGAAGGAGCGGAATCAGCTAAGTTAAGGGTAACAACTACATCAATCATTATCCTTATTATTGAAGGATCTCATATACTGAAAATTCTCAGCTGGCTGCCTACATCAGGAGTAAAATAATTGAAAATTGCATTGCATAATATTTCATGCCAGATAAGTTTAACCTTCAATATCCTATGACAATAATGAAGGACAACCAAAGACTGTCAGAGCATGCACATAAGGTCAGCTGTCAGTCTTTCAGTAGCACCCTAATAATTTCATGCCCTGTAGGAAACCTAGACAGAAGGAATGTGTTCCCAGGGCTGGAGATTGCTTAGGGGCTACAAGACTTGCTGCTCTTGCTGAGAACCCAAGTTCAATTTCCAGAATCAATTCTGGGCAGGTCACAGTCCCCTGCAACAACAGTTCTAGACAGATCTAATGTCTTTACTTTCTGTGGGTATCTGAATTCATGTGCATACACACACACACATACACATACACACACACACACACACACTCACACACACTGTGGAAGGATCCTTCTGTACACTGTGAATATGTATTTCTCTCATTGGTTGACAATAAAACTGTTTTGTCCAATGACAAGGCAAGATAAGTTTGGCAGAACAATCAAACAGTGGACTCAGAGGAAGAAGGGCAGGACAGGGCAGATGCAAGCCAGCTACCCAAGGAGCAAGATGTCAGAGAATCTGTAAGCCTCTTGTTATGTGGTGATACATAGAAGAATAAAAATGGGTTAATTTAAATGCAAGAGCTAGTTGATAATAAGCCTAAACCATTTGACAACTATTTATAAGTAATATAAAGCTTCCTAGTCAACTATTTGGGAAGCAACTGCTGGATATAATAAGGCATACTGGATAGAAAGCTCTACCACCATTTAAACACAAACACACACACACACACACACACACACACACACACACACACACACACACACACACTAGTTCTAAAAGTGAAAGTACACCCAGAACAGAGCCTAAAGAAATATTGGTCTCCCATGACAAAGAATATCTCTGGTGACTGGACCTTCAGATCAATATGTACAGGCATATTCTTGAATTCTTTTCACCATTTATATGAGTTTTAAAACTTCTCCAAGCTAGGAATAGTCAGAATTTGTCTCACTCAAAATCAAAATAGGAAGATATATATTCATATATATTCATGTATGTGTGTTGTTTTCTCTTAATGCGAGTGAGATTTGGACTCGGGATCAGGCATTATGGTTCAGAGCTCCTGGAACAGTCTAATCTAGGAAAAACTAATGTGTAGCAGTCAATGGCAGGTGGGACCCACTTGTCATGAGGTTCAAGAAGTAATCATCAGTCCAGAGTTCTAAAATACAAAATCCCCTGATGCGGGAACAGGTGGATTTCCAATATGGAAAATAATAGTTTGGGGTTTTTAGTGTGAGTGTTTATAATCACAGACAATAATTGCATACTCTGGGTCTTTGAATTCACTCTTGAGACAAATCAGACTGAAAGTTCCTATTGTCTTTCCATAAGATTCACCTGAAAAGACAGACACAGACGTTCTCTCCAGGACATACCCCAGCTGGAAGCAGAGATGAGTTCAGCACCTGCCCTGACGTCTCCACTTTAAAGCCAAGGATATTTTGGACATTACTTTCTTTGGTACTAATAACTTTAGGACCTGGTAGCTGAAGCCAGACATCTCTAGTCATATTATTTCCAAAATCTATCTCTATTTTCACTTACTTTGATATTTTTCTATTTGAGAATATAGCACAAAATTGCTTCTCAGAGCATAGAATACCCCAGGCTCCCCGTGGCTTTCTTTTACACATGCCCAGATTCCTAGTCCAGAAATTTTTATTGATAGGCTTGAGGTAGAATGTGAACATGTACATTTTTTTCCAGCTCCACAGGTAACTCTAATGCAAAGCAGGATGGAGAGGTACCACTGCAGAGAAAGCCATGATGAATAGCCTGTTTGGCCTGCTTGCCTTCTTGCTTCCGCTATTTAGCTGAAGGATGGACATGCAATGAGTTATTTGATCTTCATCACAAGGTTATATTGTTGACACTATTATTTTATCATTTTTTAAGTTGAGAAATATGTAAAGTAGGTTGAGTGATTTCCTCAAAGTCACAAGTCACATCAGAAATTTAAGCCCACTCAGTTCCATTCCAGTTCTCTCGTTCTCTCTTTCTCTCTTTCTCTCTCTCTCTCTCTCTCTGTGTGTGTGTGTGTGTGTGTGTGTTACTTACACCACAAAACAGCAAAAAAAAATTTCTATAGCCTTATAGCCTTGCAGTACCTTAAATTTTAATTGTTAAAATTTTAACATTTAAATAACTTAAATTTTCAATAAGTTAGACCAGAATATCCACTGTATTAAATTTTTATGACTTCTCAGGATGTCTACACTCTGACAGTGAAAGAATTCTGACTCCATATCACAGCTTTCACTAAACATGTATATTTCTTTTTACCAAGGACTATGATGTGTCTATGGTTATATAAAATTAGTATGAGCTAAGTCCCCAATAAAAGGGTTGACAAAGCACAGGTCTTATTAAAGAATTGCAATGATTTAATAAGGAATTTGAGTATATGTAAGTGCTCTGGGGTGTGGTCAACTTACATATTTCAAAGAAGAAAAAAATGAATCCACAGATGTAGGAGAAAACACTACAAGAAAGACAATTGTGTAGAAGACTCAGATTCTCACATACTGAAGTGGGAAGACAGCTGTGCTCCATCCACATTAATACAGTCATAGTCTCCAATAACAGGACTGGAAATATTACATATATAATATATATCCACATGATTCTAGTATTAAGCCAGAGTTCATGCTCAAGTTTAATTTCTAGTACCTTGTGGCTGCCTCATTAGGGAAAAATTAAGAAAAGTAATACAATTAACAACATGGTATTTTGTGACATGAGGAAATTCTCAGTTTCCAAGTGTTTTTTACATTATATACAATAGGCAGTAATTATTGTATTTTGATAAATTGTTTAATATACATTTAGTTATAAATATAATACAGGTCAAAGGAAATATGAAATATCATCATCAAATCTTAGTATGTCTTTTCTAGCTACCATAGCTATAACATTATGTGTAAATGCCAATCAGCTGTCATGTTTTTCTCTTAAGAGCATATTTGAAAGCACTGTATTCTTTCCATGTTCCTGAGATTTGAACTTATATTATCAAATAGCCAACAATAAAATCTAAGTAATTACAGTGTAATTCTGAAATTTGTTTCCAGAACAAAACTATCACAAGAGAATTCTACATATAACTATGAAGGGCTATTGTCTTCGAATATCCTGTTGCTGGAGATGACTAGAAAGTCCAAGGAGAAAAATGTAAATTCACAAATATGGACGTGAAAACCAGGAGCTGCCAAAGCAGCAAGGACTTTAAGAGCTGTTACCTCTGAGAAAGAAGAAGTACCAAGACGTAAGACCAAAGCTGTTCTTGTATTTTCCCTGGTGCCATTGGTTTGTTCATGAGAGTGGACAGAAGGGCCAATGAAAAGGTTCAGTGGGTAAAGGTGCCTGCTCTCAACCCTGTAAAGATTCCTCTCCTCAAAATCCATATGGCAAACTGACTCCTGAAAGTTTTTCAAATTGTCCTCATTTCACAGGGCATAAATACATGCACACACATACACACACACACACACACACACACACACACACACACACACACGAGAGAGAGAGAGGGGGGGATAAATAATTAAATAATGTAGAATAAATTTAAGAATAAGGACAAAAACTAAAACAACAGCTGTAAATCAACTTAATTCCAACTGCAATATGACGGTATCTCCCTCTGCTCCTGCACCTCTGCTCCTGCTGAGGCATCTCAAGCAACCTTGGCATGTTCTCATAGAACAGCTATAATGACAGCCATCTCTTGAAAGAAGAGGTGACCATGTTACCCTATACTGTATTCTGGGAGTTGTACAGGAGGTCTGTCTATACATTATCTGGCATATAAATGTCAAACACCAGAGAAATCTAATAGTGTTCAATGAAAAATATGTAGCTAGAATATAATTTTCAAAATGCTTCCCAATAGTCTTTCCACCTACGAGAGAGATTAAGGCAGTGACAGTTTCGCTTTCCTGCTGTAGAAGAAGAGACTATGATTACACTATACTAGCACCAGGATTAGAACTTAGACACAGACACTTTCCTTTGTCATTTCCTAGGCAAGAACCAAAAGCCAGCAAAGACAACAGCTCCTCATTAACCAAATAGGCACAGCTTGAAAAGTACTTAGACCTTACTTTCCTAGTCACTCTCACTATGTCAAATTACAGGCTGTTCTGTTTATAATTAAACAAAATTTCTGTATATAACATCATACCCTGAAGTTTCATAATCAGAAGAAAATAATTATCCTTTCTCTATGGGTGTTCCTTAATGACTGAAAATGAAAATGCATTATCTGAGCTTTCAAAGCCTCTGTATTATTCTGCTCCTACAACATCAGTCTATAGTGCTGGGAGAAAGAATTAAATATACTCCAGATTTATTAAGTGTTCTGGAGATAATTTTCCCTATTGCTATATTTTTAAATACAAACCACTAGCTAAGAAGATGAGGCATAAGAAACAGGTACCAATAATAGCCACATAATTTGAAAATAATAGAGGCTAAACTAAGAAATATCAGTTACATTTTATTTATGCTACTTGGTCATGGAGGTATAATTTTTTAATGAATTCTTTGAAAATTGCCTACTATTTTGATTATATTCACACTTCCTCCCCCAACTCCTACCATATTTACTCCCCTTCCCTCCTTGTCCAACTTTGTGTCCTCTGTTTTTTTCTAAATCCATCAAGTCTGATTTGTGCTACTCATATTCCTGGATATGCAGCCATCCATTGTAGCTTAATCAGCCTACCATGGTCACACCCATTAAGAAAACTGACTTTTACATCTTACATTCATTATCAATTGCCAACAGCTGCTCATACAGGGGTGAGACTTTCTGCCTACCTTCTCTCTCCATGCTGAGATCTGGTCTGACTTGAAGTAGCACACAGGTCATGGATTACCCTAGTATGAGTTTATTTGTGTAACTGTCATGCTGTTTCTGAAAACAGTGTTTCCTTGTAGTCAGCTATTGCCTCTGACTCATATTATCTTTCTACACCCTCTTCCATAATGTTTCCTGAACCTTGAGACAGGGGGATATGATGTAGATGTTCCATTTAGGGATAAGCATTCCACATTCTCTTCTTATCTGCACCTTGACCAGTTGTGTGTTCCTGTGTAGATCAGCATCTACTGCAAAAGGAGTTTCTTTTATAAGATTTGAAATAAATGCTAACTTATCAAAGTAATGATAATTCATTAGGGACTAGATTAATACTTTGTCCATTTGGCATAATAATAGTAGTAGGTTCTGTTCTAGGGTCTATTACATATGGAAACAGATTCTTGGTGCCAATAATAATGCCAAATATTGGCTCTATATTATGGCTTTAAATCTAACTAGAAAGTCATTGGTTACTCCCATAGCATTCATGCTGCTAATACACAGCGGTCATATCTCCCCAGGATTGTCAGTATTGTAGTTCACAAAGTTCATAGCTGGGCAAAAATGATAGTTACTTTTCTCCTAAGGTGGTTAGCATGGTACCCTTCAGCACTATAAAAACTAGCCAAAAGGGATGAAGCTTCCAAGTCATAATTACCTTAAACTTTCCCTGCTTTGTGACTCAAATATGTGGTGTCTTTAGCAATTGGATCATACTGTCCCATTCCAGAGAGTAACCAAGAATGTTGTGAATAGCCTGTAATGTTTAATGCTTGTGTGTCTATGGAACTCCGCTGGCCAACAATTCCCAGGAGATAACTCATTCCTGGCCCTGGGCTTCTTATTTGTTAATGTGTGCTAGAAACAGGGATTTTAATGTGCTTTGTGATGCACCTGAAACATCAAAATTCTCCTCTGAACAACTGTGCCCAATATTTTAGAAGTACCATGCTCAATAAGGTTTATTGATAAAATACACAATGAACAAAAGTGATATTACTTCTTTTTCATGAAATAAACTCTGGGCATCTATTCCACTACAATGCTTCATTAGCAGTGACACATTCAAGAAGAAACACTCAGAAAGTTGGAAGAACTATGATTGCTTGAGTCATTGTTCTTCATAATTGTCATTCTGTAGCTATAATAAAGCACCGAAGAAGTTATAAACAATGATGCCATTAGACTTCACATGAATGATGAGCTTTTCTTTCCCAAAGGATAAAAGGAAGACCCATAATGTTAAGAAAAACGTTGTCCATCAATAGACAAGACATGGAGACACAGGGAAAGGCAAGTGGCAATGGCATGTGTTGAAAGTGTTGAGTAGAGCGTGTTGTTAGACAAAAGGTTTGATGGCAAAAAGTAAAATACTAGACTCTTGATTTTTAAAAGTTTTTAAAGAGCCACTTAATATTAAAATTTATTCTGAAACTGGAATAAATATGCAAGTTAATGAAAATCTATCTGAAAATGTGAAGATAATTTTAGAGAATGATAAATGGCTACAAGTCATTTTAAACTATCATTGGCTGACAGGGGAAAGCCATGGCCAATCTACTTAAGGATTCTGTAATATAGAACATGTGACATGGTCAATAAAATTAGCATTTGAGTTATAATAGAAGTAACTTACTCCTTTCATTTGTATTAACACAGATGAAAGCAATATCATCGTGTATATATAAAAACATAACCAATGATACAATTTCTTTGAGTTTCCACTCAAATATCAATCTCATAAAAAAAACACTTTTGTCATTTAAAAGAAATGCTATTGAAGATGAGGAATTGGAGAGATAACTCATCAGTTAAAAATATTTGCATTTCTTGCAATGGAGCTGAGTTCTATTCCTGGCACATAGCAGGCAACTCATCTATATCTGTAACTCCGGCTCCAGGGTAAACCAATGTTCTCTTCTGATGGGCACTGTACTTATATGCACATACCACACATATTAACATAAGTAAAAAGTAAAAATGAAAAATTTTAATAGATTCAAAAGAAAGCAAAGTTCAAAATTGTCATTTTCTTCATCATGTACATAATATTCAGGATCCAAGTTAATTTGATAGAAAAGTAACAGTCTATATTTTAAGGATGGTTATTTTACATTTATAGTATTATATATTCATGAGACTTCCTTGAATATTAATTCTATAGTTATATATATATAAAATATATGTTTTAACTATTATTTAAAATTATATCAGTCTGATCCTTCAAAGCATTTAACTCCAGTTTCAATCCAGTTTCCCACACATATTTATTTATGTGTGCATTGTTATTCAAAGGCCTAGTCAGTGAAGTGTCTGCAGCACAGGCATGGGTAAATTGAGTTTGGGTCCCTAACAGGCATGTGAAATGATTCATTTGCATTCATTTGTAACCTCAGCACTAGGAGTGGGAGATACGTGGATCCCAAGAGCTCACTGGCTATCTTAATCTAGTAAAATCAATGAGCCCTATGTTCTGTGAGAGACCCTGTTGCAAAATATGAGGTTGGCAAGCAACTGAGGAAGACATCCAGCACAGCTAATAATTGGCAGGCATACCTTCTATTGAAATATAGATTCATACTTATTCAGTCATCAGTAATAAACACTAATGTGTACTAGCTTCCTATCACTTTAACAAACCACAGAATAAACGTTGGCTACATAAAGAAACCTTTTGCTTTCACTCATAGTTTCACAGAGTCTGGTTTATGGTTAGTCTGTCCTGTTGCTGTGGGCCCATGAGGAAGCAGCAGGAGTATGTGGTGGAGAAAACCCATTCACCTCAGAACATAGGATGCAAAATAGAAGCAGAATGAGATCTGACAATCCCTTTGGAGGCATGTTTCTTTTTTTTTCTTTTTTTTATTATTATGAATAAAGAAGTCCATTTTCTATCCTTGTACATCCTTATTCAAGGTCCCTTCCCCCTCCCACCACATCAGGTCATTCTCTCTTCTCCACATCTCCCCATTCCCCACCATGGGCAGGCAGTGGACAGTCCCATGGTCCCAATAATGCTTAGTTCAGCCGCCACTCCTGGCAAATCCAGTTTTCTCTCCCCAACATCAAGAATGAGTCAGGTGTTGCTCTAGGGGGAGTGGGATGAGGCATGTTTCTAATGATATAGCCACACACACGCACATGCACACACACACACACATACATACACATTAAACCTCTGAGAGTAGTCAGTGCCTCCCAGGAAGAACACAATAACTCTTATCTAAAAGACATATGGACCTCTGGGGATCAGTCAAAATCTAAATCACAACATGGGTTTCATTATAAACAGGATAGATACTTTTCATAACAGAGAGAATAAATCAAAAGCCATTAACCTATATAGCAAAAAATGGAAATTTTTAAATCTTTTTAAAAACATAAAAATGTCATGCATAAATATAAATGAATATAAAAAATGAGTTGTGGAAGATTTAACTAGTCCACACAAGGCAAAGTATCAGATAATAATGAAATGCTCTACCTCAAATAACATTGTATTAGGACTTTTTC
Source organism: Sigmodon hispidus (assembly GCA_004025045.1). NCBI lineage: Eukaryota > Metazoa > Chordata > Mammalia > Rodentia > Cricetidae > Sigmodon > Sigmodon hispidus. The sequence goes on from PVIH01004614.1 coordinate 15,299, forward strand.
CCTACAGGTACTACTTCTCCCACTTCTCACACCCAGGCCTTCAAGTAATCTATGGAGATAAAAGAGTGTATAGGATGCTGAACTTTAACTGAAAGCAGGATTCCATGATGGAGCTTCTGTGAGGTTGTCATCAATGATGGTATTGAATTTTTGAGGTGATATAGCTGTTTGGGGGCACTCACTATCCTATACAAAACCCCTCACCTATAATCTGAAAGTAAGTTCAGACTCATTGATTCACCAGGCTGGGCTTCAGGGGAACTCAGTCATTCCTTAGTGATCCATCTGGATGAAGAGACATTTGTTCCTAGCACCCCAGGAAAAGTTAATGCAACTACCAAGTTCAGAAGGTTATATGTGAAAAGCATCCATGTGTTTCCTTGGAAAGCAAAGAAAAAGCATGCAGCTGTTGTTGGGAGCTCTCTCTTTCAGCCAAAAGGTAAACTAGGTAGAACATAAGGGTGTACCCTAGAATAACAACTGAGAAAAATAATATGTATAAAAGTATCACTACTAACATAATTTCTGAAACTGAATATTCTTTGAAATATTCTAGTACATTTGCCAATTGACACTTTATTATTTGAGAAAACTTTTTTGTTGTTTTTTATTTATTTTTGAACAAAGTCTCATTTTTTTTATCCATGTATCCCCTTGTTCAAACTCTCCGCTCCCACCCCTCCCAAGTCACTTTCTTGACCCATCTCCTTATCTCCTCCTCCCAAGCAAGGGCAGGAAGTCCCAAGGTCCCAATGTGGCTTAGTTCAGCATCCACGGCAAGCAAGTCCGATTTCCTCATGCTAATATCAAGATTATGTAGGTGTTCCTCTGGAAAGAACAGGCTCCAAGGTGCCAGTCCAAGGTGTTTCAGATCCCAAGCTGTTTAGTGGTTGTGGTTTGAGCTTGAATGTGCTTTGTTTTTTGTTTAAAGTCCACTAATGAGTGAATACATCCCCTGCCTATCTTTCTGGGTTTGTGATACCTCGCTCAGGAGGATATTCTCCAAATCAATCCATTTTCCTATGAATTTTAGGATATCATTTTTTCTTACTGCTGAGTAGTACTCCATTGCATAGATGTACCACAGTTTGTTAATCCATTCCTTTGTTGGGGGGCATCTAGGTTGTTTCCAGTTTCTTGCTATCATGAATAATACTGCTATGAACATAGTTGAGCTAATGTTTTTGTGGTGCAATGTGCATCTCTAGAGGATATGCCCAATAGTAGTAAAGCTGGACCCTGGGGGAGACTGATTCCCAATTTTCTGAGAAACTGCTATACTGCATTCCAGAGTAATTGAACAAGCTTACACTCCCACCAACAATGGAGGAGTGTTCCCCTTGCTCTGGAACCTCTCCAGCATAGGCTACAATCTGTGTCTTTACTCTTAGTCATTCTGACAGGTGTAAAGTGGTATCCCAAAGTTGTTTTGATTTGCATTTCTCTGATGGCTAAAGATGTTGAGCACTTTTTCCTTCATCTTTAGCCATCAGAGAAATGCAAATCAAAACAACTTTGAGATACCACCTAACACCTGTTAGACTGGCAAAGATAAAAGACACAGATGACAGCCTATGTTGGAGAGGATGTGGAGCAAGGGGAACACTACTCCATTGTTGGTGGGAGTGTAAGCTTGTTCAGCCACTTTGGAATGCAATATGGCGGTTTCTCAGAAAATTGAGAATCAATCCCCCCAAGGACCCAGCAACACCACTTCTAGGTGTATACCCTAAAGAGGCACATTCACACTCCAAAGGTATTAGCTCAACTATGTTCATAGCAGCACTATTGGTAATAGCAAGAACCTGGAAACAACCTAGATGTCCCTCAACTGAAGAATGGGTTAACAAACTGTGGTACATCTACACAATGGAATACTACTCAGCAGTAAGAAAAAATGATATCCTAAAATTTGCAGGCAAATGGATGGATAGGCTTGGATCTATGTGCATTTTTCTACACATTACCATCCAGCAGTGCAACACTATCTCTTTGATTCATTGATTCTTTGTATTGTTCTTTTTGTTTCAATTGTATTGATTTCAGCTCTAAGTTTGATTATTTCCTGCTGTCTACGCTTCTAGGTGAGTTTGCTTCTAATTGTTCTCAGGTTTTCAAGTGTGCTGTTAGTTCTCTAGTGTGGGATTTCTCTAGATTTTTTCATATAGGCATCATTGTTATGATTTTTCCTCTTAAGACTGCTTTCATTGTGTACTATAAGTTTGGGTATGTTGTGGATTCATTTTCATTAAACTCTAAGAAGTGCATGATTTCTTTCTTAATTTCTTCCTTGACCCAGAGGTGGCTCAGTTGAATGATGTTTAGTTTCCATTAATTGGTAGGCTTTCTGTGTTTTTTGATATTGTTTAACTCTAACTTTAGACCATGGTGGTCTGATATGATACAAGGGATTATTTCCATTTTTTTGTATCTAGTGATATTTGCTTTATGACCAAGTATGTGGTCAATTTTAGAGAAAGTTCCATGTGAGTCTGAGAAATATGTATATCCCTTTCTGTTTTGGGTGGAAGTTTCTGTAAATATCTAGTAAATCTATTTGCATCATAACATCTGTTAGACCCCTTATTTCTATACTTAGTCTCTGGTTGACCTATCCAATGGTGAAAGTGGGGCATTGAAGTCTCCCATGATTAGAGCGTGAGAACTGATATGGAGTTTGAGCTTTAGTAGTGTTTCTTTTGCATATGAAGGTGCCCATATATTAGGGGCATGAATATTCAGGATTGAAATCTCATCTTGATCAATTTTTCCTGAGATGAATAAGTAATGTCCATCCTGTTCTCTTTTAATTGATTTTTGTTTGAAGTCTACTTTGTTAGATATTAAGATGGAAACACCAGCTTCTTTTTTGGGGCCATTTGATTGGAAAATTTTTTTCCCAACCCTTTACTCTGAGCCTGTGTCTGTCTTTGACATTGAGGTGTGTTTCTTGTATGCAGCAGAAGGATGGTTTCTGGTTTTGTATCCATCATGTTAGTATGTGTCTTTTTATAGGTGAATTGAGTCCATTGATATTAAGAGCTATCAGTGACCACTGATTGTTATTTCCTGTTATTTTTGGTAGTAGTTTGTATGTATTTCCTTTCTTTGTGCTTTTCTTCTGTGGGATTATTGATTGTTTGTGGTTTCATGGGTGTATCAGGGATCCTTAGGTTGGAGTTTTTCCTCAAGTGCTTTCTGTAGTGTTGGATTTGTGGATAGGTATTGTTTCATCTTCTCTTTGTCAGGAAATATCTTGCTTACTCCATCTATAGTGATTAATAGTTTTGCTGGTTATAGTAGTCTTGGTTGGCAACCATGCTCTTTTAGTGTCTGTATAATTTCTGAGCAGGATCTTCTTGCTTTCATTGTTTTCATTGAATAGTCAGGAGTTATTCTGATGGGTCTGCCTTTATAAGTAAGTTGGCCCTTTCCTTTGCAGCTCTTAGCATTTTTTCTTTGTTCTATGTTTTATGGCTTAATTATTATATGGCAAGCAGACATTTTGGGGGGGTCTATTATATTTGGTGTTCTGTAAGCTTCTTCTATCTTTATAGGCATTTCCTTCTTTAGATTGGGAAAGTTTTCTTCTATGATTTTATTGAATACATTATCTGTGCCTTTGAGTTGGTATTCTTCTCCTTCTATTTCTATTATTCTCAGGTTTGGTCTCTTCATGGTGTCCCAAATTTTCTGAACATTTTGTGTTATGGCTTTTTTGGTTTTAGTCTTTTCTTTGACTTATGTATCTATTTCCACTATTGAGTCTTCCACTCCAGAGATTCTCTCTTCCATTTCTTGGATTCTGTTTATTATGCTTGTATCTATAGTTCCAGTTCTTTTCTTCAGTTTTTCTATTTCCAACTTTGCCTCACTTTTTGCCTTTTTTATTGCTTCTATTTCAATTTTTAGTTCCTGGAATGTTTCTTTCATTTGTTGATTTTCCTTTTCTTGGTTTATCTTTGTTTTCCTTCAAGGATTTGTTCATCTCTTCCAATTTTTTGTTTGTATTTTCTTCTATCTCTTTAAGGGAATTTTTCTATATCCTCTTTGAAGACTTCTATAATCTTCATAAAGGTGTTTTTGAGGTTGTTTCCTTCTGTTTCCTCTTCATTGCTCTGTTCAGGTCTTGGTGTTGTAGAACCACCAGTTTCTTCTGGTGTTGCCTTGTTGTTCTTTATATTAATATATGTATTCTTGCCTTGGCATCTGCCCATTGCTTCAGTTGTTCACACTTAGTCAGCACTTAGTCAGTTGTAGCTAGAGGGCTTGCATGTCTCTGGTCTGCTGTGAACATGGGGTCTGCAGGGTTTCTGACTTTGCTCTGGACATGGGTCTGCATTTCAAAGGTGTCTGTCTGTCCAGCTATGATGAAGCAGTTCCCCCTGGAGGCAAGGCCCAGCCAAAGGAGGTTCCTTCTGCTAGGAATTGCTGGGGAAGGATCCTCCCAGTTTTACCCTAAGGCCAGTCTGCTAGCTGAGAGTCTAAGATCAGTACCCTGGGTGTGACCCTGGCCCTGGGAGAGGGATTCTTTGGACCGGCAGCCCAGGAGCTGAGGTTCCCTTACCTCTGAGTTTGCTCTGGACACCTTTGAGAAATCTTAAGTGATTTTTTTATTATCTATACCTTTTTTCCCTCTTGTGTAACATAGACTGGCCTGAATCTTACCTGGTAGCTTAGGGTGACCTTGAGTTCCTGATCCCCTTACCTATATTCCCAAGTGCTAAGATTATAGGCATGCACTGAACCCTTGAGTCCTCCATACTTCTGAAGCATCTTGACCAATTCAAAGAACTGGAATACATAGTTTTTTAGTAAAGGTAACTATTCCATCAACTATCCCTTACCTTAACGCTTCTTGAGATAACTGACCCCTCTTGAAGCTAAATAATCAGCTCCTCATCTATAAGTATTTCCATAGGCAATATCTATATGTCTGCTGACTTTTACAATTGTACTTCATCTTACATAATTCTTGTGCTACTAAAAATTTATGCCTGAATAAATCACACATGAATCATACCACAGTAAAACTACACTGTAATTTGTGTTGGTTGACATTAAAATGCTGCTATTCAAATAAAATAACGTAGAGCCAGCTTACCATATGTTGTGCTTCATAAGGGTCTCAGCATGGCTTACACTTATTTTTTTGTTAATGTATGAAATCAAAGTCTTGGGATTAATTACACAACATCACATATGCCTTGATAAATTAAGTTTTCATTGTCAGATGCCTGTTAATATTTAAAGAAGCTTCAAATGTATTGTTGTTCACACCTTTATTATATCTGCCTTTAATCATCTCTTGACATCCTTGAGCTTTGTAATTGTGGATGAAAGAGTTTATGTAATAATATATTAGCATGTGTGGTGACACGATAATTATTTTAGAAAGGTTTAATCAAAATCATGCTGCACTTAAGAAATGTACTAATTGGGGCCTGCCATACATTTCTAAGGCATTTGTGGGTTCAAAAGAGAAGACTGAAATAGAGTACTTGTTATAATTTTTAATGTCCAGCTACAAAGAATAATGTGAATCTTTAAAAATTATTTTCTGATTGGGGAGAAGTGATTAATAGCCTTATAAATTCTACTGATCCTCCTCTGTGAGATGGGCTGGACCTTTAAATCTTCAGGTACATTATGCACTTGTCTCTAACCATGCATTTTCCTAAGGAACCCTGACCACTGGCTGTGCTTGTTTGAGTTGCTCTTAGAAATAAAGTCTGGAACAAGATCATGGGAACTATGGCTTATTTTTAAATGATCCTGTGAAATTGTACCAAAGATATAAAGCAAGTGGGGTGGCTAAGCTACATAAATACCTATTCTATTCACGAGCTGTGGGTCATTGAAATCCTATTAAGAACCCCCTGAAGAACTGGGGAGAAGACCTGGACTACCCTCACAAAGTGATTGTAAACCATTTGTTTAAGTCCAAGTCTATGTTAGCTGAGACTTCTCCATATCCTCTAACATATCTTTGAATTTCAAGGTTGCATCTGCTTGCAACCTTGCTAAGTTGTGTTTCCAAGTCTTGAGAAAACAGAGATACCAAAAACACAAGACCACACTGTTCAGGGAACTGTCCACCCCATGCGTGCTGAAGTACAGTACTCTAAAGAGAGATGGCAATTTCCATTACAGTACATGCCATATAGTCCAAACAAAAATCATAGCATGATTTTTTTTAAAAGCCACTGAATTCATTTGTACAAATGGTAGACAAATTTATTGAGGACTAGTGAGGTAGCTTATCAGATTGGAGGACATACTATTGCAAGGAACTGACTTTGGTTCCCAGCAAACTCAGTATACAGCTCACAACTGCCTGTAATTCTAGCTCTAGGCAATATGAGGCCCTCTTCTGACCTTGTCAGGCATTGCACTCATGTGCACAAACCTGCAAAAATACACACACACACACACACACACACTTTAAAATAAAAATAATAAATGCAAAAAGTTACAATATAAGAATCAGAATGAAGGCAGAGAAATCTGTAAACCCAGTTAGAATACTCCATAGACAATCTTGTATAAACAATATGCCTACAGTAAATCCTAATCATAAGGATTCATCACAACTGATTCTTCTGAATACTAAAGTTTTGAAATGACATTAGATTTATTGTTTCTCCTAAAAATAAATGTAATGCTGTGACTATTCAAAGCCTTTCCACATAGAAATAAATTGTGTTACCTGAGATAGTTCAGACCTCCAGTGCCATACAAATCATAATTTATAAGGTTTGTGAGATCACACTGTTAAGGAGTAGATTAATGAAATCTCTTAAGTTGGATCTCTTGCTCACATTTACCTGAAAAAACAAAAGGATTTCTATAGCCTACAGCTGTGGGCAAAAAGTACATTTATCATTTGACACTAAGCACATACCCTTCTCTTCATCCTTTTCACTACAGTTTAGTACCTGGCCTCTAGGTAGTAGGAGCACACATTGGCAAAAGCAGCAATCACTGAATAAATTGACTTATTGCTTATTTGATATTTTTTCTTTTTTTAAAAAATAGCATCTCAGGTCATGGTCTATGAAAATAAGGAGGCACACTGACAATATGCATCCCACAAAGACAAATGCAGTGTGCACCAATAATTTCACCACTTAAAAGGTCAGCACAACTGAATTGTGAATTCAACCCCAGGGTGGGCTACATAGTGAGACCCTATCAAAAGTAATTCATTAAAAAAAGGAAATTAAAAGTAGAATTTTTAAAAGTATTTTCTCAAAATCATCCAAATACAGGTGAAAATATTTAGCTATTTGATTTGTTCTTCAAAATGATAACTGATTGTAGCATCCATGGTTGTATTTATGTTGCTGAAGGTCATTAACAGTAAGTAAGAAATAGATAGGCAAAATCGACAGAGATATGAAACAAAAGAAGTTTCCCTGTTGTGGGAAAAAGGCCTTCCCTGGTTGGTATAAGTTTATCTGTATTCTCAAAATTAGTTTCTAGCAACCAAATAGTGTCCTTGCCTATCATGTGACCCTTGAGGGGAGATAAGAAATAAAAAGCAGGGGACACTCCAAAGCATGAGAAGCGAAGGCATTCCCTGCTTAGCACGGGGCTTCTTCTAAAGTGATCAATCCCAACTGTGGGACCATTACCTCACTAGACACCAAGGACAGCCATGCAGGTACAGTGACCTCCTCAAGTAAGCCCTATCCCCAGGTGACAATGATTTGTGGGAAATCCTAAAAGTCACATCTTAGAAATGACTGGATATGAAAGCTGTAGTTAGAAGGACGTATCTGGACACGGGGTATGGCTCAATCAAGAAAGTGCTTGCTGCACAATTGTGAGAATTTGTGTTAGGAACCATGTAAGGCCAGACTGGATAGACATGGATTACCCAGCACTCCTAGGGTGAGATAGGATGCAGAGACAAAAGAATTCCCCAGAACTGTGTGGGTGAGTGAGCCTGGAATACTCCTTGGAGAACAATAAACCCTTTTGCAAATAAGATAGAAGGCAAGGACCAACTTGTGAAGTTGTCTTCTGACCTGCACACATGGGCAGTGATATGCTCACACCTACACACACACACACACACACACACACACACACACACACACAAGATAAAAGATGTTTTTTAAAGAACATATATTAATTATGTTCAATAATTTTATAAAGTAAACTATATGCTTCCAGTGATGCTCATAGCACATTTCAGCAATATTCCGATGAAAGGATTATAGTATCAAAGATACAAGCAGACTATGGTGGTTTGAATGAGCAGGGTATCCCACAGGCTCATGCATTTAAACTCTTGGTCTGCAGCTGGTGGTGCTGTGTGGGGAAATTATGAAACCTTTGGAAGGTGCAGCCTTGCTAGGGGAAACACATCACTGGGGCAGGTTCTGAAGGTTGACAGGCATACTGCACATCTGTCTCTCTCTTTCTTTCTCCCTCCTTTCCTCCCCTCGCTCTAATTTCTGTGTGTGGATAAAATGTAACCAGCCAGCTTCCTGCTCCTACCATGCCTCCCACCAATCCATGTTTCCTTGTAATAAGGACACTATCTCTCTGTAATCAAAAGCTAAAATAAAACCTTTTTCTGGTTTGGGCATGGTATTTTATCACAGCAACAGAAAAGTAACTAATAAATAACTATAAAAATAGACTTGATGTGCAAATCAGTGTGTATTAAATGTCTTCTCTTATTTGTGCTAGGTAGAATCAGTGCTGTTAAGAAAAAAGTAAGCAGAACTAGGAAAAGAACAGGAGATAAAACTTACCTCTTTCTTTCAGCAGTTTTCCAAGGGTTCTTTTTGTGATTCCATCAGATTAACTTGAGTGATAACAAGATTAAGAAAAATGCTATCATTCTGCCTTAGAAAATAGAAACAACCTAGAATGACTCCACCACACACACAAACACACACACCCACACACACAAGCATATGCTAAAAGTAAATACTTGAAACTTGAAAGGGATGTAGCCAATGTAGATGAAAATGAGATATAGTAGAATCTGTACAGAACAGTGAGTGGGTGGGGGCAACATGTGCATAGTACTGAGCATCAGAGAGTTCCAGAGTCCCAGGCTCTTTTATTTATGTGGGGCCTGGGCTGGGGGAGTTCCCATGATTGACATCAGTGTGTGATCTTACTTCCTTCTGCCTTCACAGGAGTCTTGGCATTAAAGCTTTAGTTCATAAGATCTTTTCCAAGCAGCCCACCACTTCTGGTCTCCTCCTCATTCTGTTCTCATTCTTGAATATGCTTTTCTGTTAGCATGTGTATCTCACAGGACGTCTCAATAGAGAGTTACTTGACTTTCATTGCCTTCCAGATACTTCCCCACCTACTGAAGCATGTGAATGAGAGTTCCAACGTGTACTCAGCAGCCTGGGGAACATTTTAAGCTCCAACACAGTAAAGATCAGATAGATTGTAAAGGAAAAGAAGATCATCTTTGAGTCAAGTAAAAATGTTTCTATGTATGACCTACACATCTGTTGTCTCACAACTACATTTACTCTGACATAATTCCAGGTGTGCTACTGGAAAACTACAGCTTTCTTTAAAAAAGTGTGAACAGAGAACTTTTACTTTGTTGTCTAGAGTCCTAGAGACTAAAGCAAAGCCCTGCTCTCCACTGTCAGCTGCAGATACTTGGAACTAAGATCTATTTTTTCAAAGGAACTCTCAAATGTAGATATTCCAGACAGAATTATTAGAGGAAATGACCTAATTATATGTGTTCACTATATATTTAATGGAAAGATTTTTTTTTACTCTTTTATAGAAAATATGCTATAAGAATGTGCATTCATTGAAGATATTTGCTGACATCTTTTTTATTTGCCTTGTGCATTATAAGTAATTATTATTCCTAGACACTTTGTATATGAGTTCTAGTAAGCCATCAAATGAGGATCAATGAATAAGAACAAAATGTAATATAAATGTATGAAATCTATTTCTAGTATGCAGGAAGATGGCTCAGCTGTGCAAGATAATAGGGGTGCACACCTTTAATCTCAGCATTCAGAAAGCAGAGGCACGTATATCTCTGTGAGTTCAAAGCCAGACTGGTCTACATAGTGGCTTCCAGGGTAGCCAGGGCTACACCACAGAGAAACCTGTCTCAAAAGGGGAAGGGGGCACATCTGGAAAAGATTTCATCTCTTAGACTCCCATGGTAGAAGAAAAGCAACTCCTGAAAGCTGGCCTTATACACTCATATAAACATACTATGCCTATACACATTCATGAGTACACACACACTAAAGTAATTAGTGTAAAAAAAAAAGAAATCTATTTTTCTGTATACTGACCAAAAAACAACTTTAGCGAGACTTGAAATCTTGGAATCAAGTTTCCTCCTGTGGTCTCCCCTTGCAGCTTGTCTCATACAGTTTATTCTTTTCTGAGATAAAGCTATACAATCAAGAATGTTTCTTACACAAGGTACGTTGCAAAAATAAATCTCTTCTCCCAAAGCATACACCCATCCCACCTAAAATCTAAGAAGATCACTCTTTCTTTGAAAGAGTTGGCCATAAATGCTCTGATGAACTGTTTTGCTTTATTGGGGAGTTACAAAATCCCCCATTCTAAAAGGGCCAGGCCCTACCAGCAGGAGGAAGAAACACATCCAGAGAACCCAGAATGAGTTTAAACATAAAGACCTTGAGAAACCTCTGACTTAGGTCTCTGCTGCAGTGTCATCTGCTTTCTAACTTTTTCCTTCAATTTTTTTCCAGTGCTAGGGATCAAATCTGGGCCTTGTGATTGACAGGCCTCTAATAAGACAAGGACCTTTACAACTTCTATTTAATATAGTCCTGCAAGATCTAGTCAGAGCTATAGAAAGAAGTTAAACAAGAGACAGATGAAATCTAAACCAGAAAGAGAGAAGTAAAATCATTTCTGCCTGCAGACAACACATTTGTATATTTAGAAAGCAGAACAAATTTTGAAAACCAAACCATCACAACAAAGGTGGGAGAGCCAGTCTCTTGATGAGGGGCCATTAGGAAATAGGAGATTCACAAAAAAGTAGGGAAAAAAAGTAGTGCGTTCTCTACCCCAAACACAGAATCAGCTCAAGAGAGAATAAAAAATAGAATGTAAGACCAGAAAGTATGAAACTACCAGAAAGCAGAGAAGAAACATCTTAATACTGAGCTCTACTGTGATTTCTTAGAAGCTGTACCAAAAGCACAAAGAACACAGGCTAAAACAAACACATCAAGCATACCACCTGAGAAAGGCTATGCCTCAAAGAAAGCAGGCAACAGGGTACAAAGAGAAGCCAGAAAATAAAAGAAAAAAAACCCATACTTTTGAATTACACATGCACAAAAGGGTTACCATTCAGAATGAACAGGCAATCCAGCAGCAAGAAACAATCTATCTTTTAAAATGGGCAATGGATCTGAAAAGACATTTTTTAAAGGATATGCAAATGTCCAGCCAATGTTGAAATCAACAACAAACATCCAGGAATTCCAATCAAACCTACAGTAAGATAGCATCTCATGCTGTCATGGCTGCTGTTAGCAAAAAGATACAGAAAGCAAAACCAGTACTGATGGAGATGCAGGGCATGCCAGCTATAAGGTCATAGCTGCCCGCAGGAGCATTTAGAGGATAAACATGATGCTGGCTCCATGGTAGGGATCTATGTGGCAGGGAGGGGAACTTAAGTAAAAGACTAATGAATCCCAAAACTTTAACTAGGGATTTTAAAAGCAAACTCTGAAAGACAAAAAGGCAGAGAGCAGAAGAAGGAATAGTCATACCTTTCATGGTAACTCATAGGAACTGCACTAGGGGCAAAAATTCAGGAAGGAAATACATCATCTCCCTGGGAGTGGTTCCTTAGGCAAGTAACTGGTCTGTCCCTGGAGTCACTCTTAAGGAATCTCCACCTAGAGGCACATTCTACTTGTTTATTTTTTATTTATTTTTTTATAACAAGAGTTAAAAGTCTCATTGTGAAAACTCCTAGGATGTTCAGCACAGTGCGAAAGTTAACCAAAATTCAGTGTATGCTTACAATTTGGCTCAAAAATGTGGATCACAAGTATTCCAGAAGAAAGGGGGAGTGAGGAGAGAAGAGGCAAGAAAAAGAAGAGGAGAGGAAAAGAGAGGAGAGGGGAGGGGAGGGGAGGGGAGGGGAGGGGAGAGATGAACGACAGAAGGAAACTTGAAGGTGGTAAGTCCATAGAGTGTGGTGATGGTTTCAGGGGATCTAAACATATCTCTAAATCCATAATACACAGGAAAACATACATGTATGTCAGTCACAGTTTAATAATACAATTTTATTTCACACTGAAATAGGAAATTTCAGTCTCTTTTTCCAACCAACATCTCTAGCTAATATGTACATCTTTTTGTTTAATTTCCAAAGCTTACTACTTTCTTTTCTTTTTATTGTCTTTTTTTCTTTTGTGAGATGGGGTCTTACTATAAAGCCTTGATTGACCTGAAACTTACTGTATAGACCAGGCTGATATCAAACTCACAGAAATCTATCTCCCTTTGCCTTCATCTGCTAGGATTAAAGCTGTGCACCATACCACCATGCCCAGACATAGCTCACTACTTAATTAAACCCAAAATTTTGCTTCAAGGTAGGATAAAAACTAAAACAACTAAACAATTCTGTATGGTTAAGCAAAATAAAAATACAAAGCTGAGTGTAATAGCTCACACCAGCAATCTCAGCACTCAGATGGCTGACACAGGAGGATCATTTGTTCAATACCAGCTTGGGCTCTATAGACAAGCATACCTGAAAAGTTAAATACATATAATATGCACACATGCACATATATATAACATACATATATGCACATATGCAAACATACATTAAGGAGACACACTAATGCTTTAAGCATAGATCATATACCTTATGACATGTAAAATTCTTTGATTTGTGTTGAGCTTGTATTAAGGTGGTTTCTAGAAAGGATTCATACTTTTACAATCTTTAATGTTCCCTGAACCTTAGGTGTGGGTTGTTTTGCAGCTGTATCCACTAGGAATGGCCCCATGCTAAGAGCTACAGATCAGGGAGTCTATTATTAAACCTTGTTTTCTAGGAATATTCGAAGTCACATACATATGATCACACCAGCATGTCTATTGAAACATGAGCTGAACAAAGATAGCAATAAACATGCTAAAGTGGATGGGGAAAGATCATTAGGCCTCAACCCTTCACAGAGAACTACAGGCTACTAAGAAATGCTGAGAGCAGGAGAAACAGTTTTCTCCAGGGACAAGCACACCAAGTGTTTACGGAATACAAAATGGTCAGCCCTGAAAACATGCATACAAATAACACTATACAGACTGAGCAGCTTATAGTTAGAAAAAAAGTGAGTGTGTGTGTGTGAGTGAGTGTGTGCATGTGCAGGTAACAACATTAATGAAAAAAGAGGCCATGAATTTTGAAGGAGAGGTTATGGGAGGGTTTAGAGGAAGGAAAAGGGAAGAAGGATGTGATGCAATTATGTTATAATCTCAAAAATAAGAGGAATAATTTTAAAATAGAATGCATGCTCTGTTCCTAATGCACAGGAAGACAAATGATTGATTTGTCTTCCTGTCAAGTCAATTAAATTGAAATAAAATCTCTCTTGAGTGAAATACTTAATATTTTCCCTCAAAATGGATTTAATTAGCTATGTTGACATTTTTCTTTTCTGCATAATATCCATAAAAATATGAGTTCAGAGACATTATAAAACTATAGATCTAAAAGTAAAACTGTATTTGAATTCAGCTTGGAGAGTAAATGCCACCTGCCCACGAGAGCCATTTGAAAGTGCGCAGCTGTTATTTGCTTTGAACTGTAGCTGTGTTTTTCAGGCAACATTAGAGCAGGAAACAGTAAGTCATTTGCCTTGCAAAAAAAAAAGAAAAAAAGAAAAGAAATGCATTTCCACTCTTATGGATTTCAAACCCAATCTTTTTTCAAAGTAAGAAAACTCTGCTTTTAACCACAATTTGTGATTTTTGTCGAAAGAATAGTATGCAAGATTGTGGAGCAGGGGAAGCTATTGCTTCTGCCTTGACTATTATTCTACTTATCCAATAAGCCTGTTAGAAATGGAAGGACTTTCAGGAGCATTCTCAATAAACAAGCACAAACTCTACTGAAGAATAAACTTTTGAAAGTTCAGTAGTTAAAAGGCATCTCTTCACTGTCTCCCTACCTACACAGCAAGCATACTCCTGTATCTGAACTGTTGGTCATTGTTGTAGTTTGAATAAGAATGGTCACCATCGGCTCATATATTTGAATGATTGGTTCTCAGATGGTGAAACCCTTTGAGACAATGGTTCTCAACCTGTGGGTCATGACCTCAAAAGGACCATTGGAAAATATAACTGTTTGTTTTATGATTCATAAAAACAGCAAGATAATAGTTATAAAGTAGTAACAAAATTAATTTTATGGGTGGAGAGTCACCACAATATGAGGAGTTGTATCAAAGGGTTGCAGCATTAGGAAGGTTGAGGAACACTGAGTTAGAAGATGTTACTTTGTTGAAGGAGGTGTGTCCCTGGAGATGTGCTTTGAAGTTTGAAAAGCCAGCACCAGGACCTGTCTCTCTGTCACTCTGCCTCCAACTTGCAGATTAAATGTAAACTCTCAGCTACAGCTTCAGCACCACACTTGCTGCCATGATCTCTGCCATGGCGATGATGGATTCATCCTCTGAAACTGTCAGCAAGCCCCCAATCAAATTCTTTTATAAGCTTTCTTGGTCATGTTGTTCTGGTCTCCTCCAGGCAAGAATGTATCTTCCTTTTTGGTGGATAAACATTACCTTGCACAAAATCAAGTTGCATCACTAACTAATGTGACATCCTTCTTATTGAAAGAATATTTTAACTGAGCTGACCCAAATCCTTCTAAAAATGAAGACCTTCATTGTTTCCTCATTTCCTACCTCTTTCACCACAGACACTAAGACTCACATCCCACCATCAGCACCACTGCCAACACCACCATCAGTACCAACACCAACATCACCAACACCTCACTCTACTCTACAGGACAGAAAACAGCAATAATTACTTTGTTCTTCTTATTAAGGGAATTATGTTTTCTCCTTCATGTAGCTTTCCACGTTTCTCTAAGTCTTCCTCTGAGAGATTGTAGGTTCAAAAAGAGATTACTTTGAGGAGCACTGTCTTTTGGATTGTACTGTAAACTGTCTCTGACAATGACATTTATACATTCCAGAAATGCACTTAGGCAATAGGAGTTCTGTAGGCAACTAGAGTTTATGCAAACCTGTGCAATTGCTGGTGGTGGAGGAAAGATAATTGAACTTAATATTTGATGAAAAAAAAAACAGAAAAATTACTATCCTTTTTGTCTTCTTGGTACTGAGTTGCCAGTTAGCAGGACTTGGAGTTCAATGCCACAATAAAATGAAAAAATAATAACAGTGGCAAGTTTCATCAAATTCTAGGAATGCAAAGGATATGAGATTAAAACAAGCTAAAGTCAGCAAAGAATTTATTTGGAAAATACAGGCAGGCCAAGGTTCAAATATGCTAAATGTCCCCATCACTGCCTAAGACAGGACTAAGAGAACCCAGGATAATGAAGGGATAAGGTAACAACAGGAGCTACCAAGATGTCTAGAGAGCCCATACCATAGAAGGCTCTATTTAAACTAATATTGGCCACTAGTCCCAGCTTCATCTATGCAGCAGAACGAAGGATGTATTCCCAGCTGCTAGACTTGAGATGCAGCAAAATTGTCTTGGCATTGGAGGGTTGTTCTGGGCATGTGGAGATCAGACAATCCTTGTCATTTTTCTTGGACTGGTTGCTTGTTTTTCTACTTCAACCAGGATAGTCTTTAGTATTAGCAAAATCTCATCTCACATAATTAAATACATTATATACACAAGTCCCCTCCATTGAACATCACTAAAACACTCCAATTTTGAAATGAAGAATTTGTTCTTATTAAATGCTGTAACATCCAAGACAGCAACTTTGTGGTATGAATGGAATGTAGAAATAAACATAATTTAAATTTCATTATATGATTATGATTATAGAAATACTTCCCCTAAACCAAATAGCATTTCAATATTCTCTTATTTGAACTTCATAAATTTAAATATATTTATATTTGGTTGTATAATTTTAAAAATCTACCAAATAATAGCAAAATGTAATTGTTATTCTATCACAGTGATGGTCCTTCCTTATTGGAATGTGTGGGGTGTGTGAAGGTCCTCATTTTTAGAAGGATTTGGGTCAGCTCAGTTAAAATATTCTTTCAACAAAGAAGGATGTCACATTAGTTAGTGATGCAACTTGATTTTGTGAAAGACAATGTTTATCCACCAAAAAGGAAGACACATTCTTGCCTGGAGGGGTGTGGAGAGTGTGTGTGTGTGTGTGTGTGTGTGTGTGTGTGTGTGTGTGTGTGTATACATGCTAGAGTATTGGAGTATTGTGTACAGTGTTCATAAATTTATTTGTGTATACATATGTATGTTCAGGAGTGTACATGTATGAGGAAGCCAATGGTTAACTTCGAGTGTCTTCTTCAAAATCTCTAGTTTAACCTGGAGTTCTTTAAGTTGGTGTAGACTGGATGGCTAGCAAGATCAAGGGATCTAACTAGGGTTGCAGACAAGCTACTAAATCCAGCTTGGGTACTGGCCATCTGAACGTAGGACCCTATGCTTACACAGCAAGCACTTTCCCAACTGTACTCTCTACAACCTTGGACTTTTGATTATTTCTTCCCAAGTAATATAAAAGTTTGTAATGATAATAACAACTAATGGTAGATTCCTGGGGCAGCTAATGAGACAGAGGCAGAAGGCGACCAGAATCTGACCTCAACAGATGGGAATGTTTATTGCAAAGAGCTAGAAGAAAACAGAGTGGGAAGGTGTGTGTGCCGAAGGAGAAGTGGACAGTTGGAGTTTGTATAGGAGGTCTGTGGAATGGGAAGTTAAATGCAACTTCTAAGCTACATGAAAGCCTACAGTTTCTCCTTCTGGGAGTTGTTTATCCAGCAAAGGTCATTTTATCTTTAGATATCTTTGTCCTGACTATCAGGATGGTAGTGATAGTTAGTGGCTGAGTTTGGCAATGGCCAATGGCAGTGATAAAGAAGGGGCTGGAGGTTCAGCATAGGGCCTTGGTCAGGATTCAGCAGTTTGTTCAAGGCTTATCCTAACAAATAATTTGAGGGAAAACATATTAGTAAGGTCATGGATTTGGTTTAGTTGTGGAGTACATGCTTAATTGTATGGGGTTTTGAATTTGATTCCAACACAACAAACAAACAAAACCTTGGTAGTTATAAGTGATAGATGACAATAATGGTAGGTAAATAGATGGTCATATAGAGCTATAGAGATTACATACATGTATTCTATGTCCACCTGATCCCATTTGACTCTGCTTATATTCAAACCAATACCGCAAAGTCCAAATTATACATCACATTAACAAGCAGTTTCCATCTAATTTTGCTTTCAATAAACTATGTGCTCATAATTGCCTAAAATTTGAAAAATATTTCTGAGATAATTGGCCATCAGGCTATTATATCAAGTTTATAATCACTGTGCCCTCTCCTTTCCACCTGGAGCACTATGCTACAGGTCCATCTTATGAGTTTCCAGGTCCACTTTCTCACATATGCTTTTTCCTATGACTGTAGCTCCCTGAAAAAGCTCCATTATTATGGCAAAAAATAGATGTGAATCCTCTCAATGAATCTGATGGCTTGCTGAATATCTCTGGGCCTTTCAGCTTCATGAATACAAGAAGTGACCTCAAGCTCAGATCAATGAAGTAAAACTTGAAATGTATAACTATTATTTTCTTTACTTACTGTTTCAGCTTTCTATAGCAGATAAATATGGTAACTTAATAACAATTTATCATTCTGGCTTGTAGGTCAAAAGTTCAGAATCAGCACTAATGGTCCAAAGTCAAGGCATCAAAAGGTTTTCACTTCTTGCAAAGGCTTTAGGAAAGGGTGTATTCTTTTTCTCTTCTGGCTCCTGTTGACTTCAGTATTCCTTGGCTTCTTGCTACATCTTGTTCTCTGTCCTTGGCCACATTACCTTCTCTTCTCTATGAGTAAATTCCCTCTGCCTTCTAAGGACACAGAATTATTTTCACTCAAATAGACCAGGGTAATCTCCTCATCTCAAAGTACTTAATGTAATCAGATGCACAGTAGTACTCTTTCTATACATAATGCCATTTCAGGCTTCAGGGATTCAAACTCCATACGATTATGGACCACAAGCTTATTAGATTCATATTATACATTCGTTCAAAATTATCTTCAATTCAATTCCTCCAACTGCCACAAAAGCCCACATTCCATACTAAGAGGTGGTGCATCGTAGTAAAACATGACAAATAGTTTCAGCTTCCCATTCAAAGATTTGCACCCTTAGAGGGCCCCTCTGAATGATCTTGTCATATGGGCTACTTTTGTATCACTAGCACAGAAATAGATAATAACATAATTTAAGGAGCAAAGGTTCATCATGGCTCACAGTGTCAGGGGCTGGTAGACCATCATACTAGGGGAGGTTGGTAAAATGCCTCTCCAGTGCAGTGGGAATATGAGGTGGCAGTTGTTCATGCAGTGGCTTCTAAGAGAGCAAAGACAATAATCTACAACCAGAATCTGGTTCTAAGGCCTGCCCCTGGTGAACTTTTTCTACCAGTCAAGCCCTACCTCCTAAAGGCCTTTCAACCTTCATATTAGTGCCATGATCTGAGACCAACTACTCAAAATGTGAGCCTTTGGGGGATACTTCATATTCAAACTAGAATACACATTCATATTAGTGACTTTCTCCCCAGCACCCAACTCCAGCCACCTCATTCTGAAACACACAAGTCTAGATTGCAGGCTTCTCTGACAGCTTCTGGTGTCAGTGCATCTCTATCTTCACAATCCTCCAGATGAAACAGTTTGAGATAAAGATCCATATTCTTTCTCTAAACCATTTCCAACTAGCTAGACAAGCAGGTACCAAAGAGTTCTCCATGAATTTCTCTGAGTATTTTTTAAGTATTAAAACAAGCAAAAGATTATCAAGACAGACTGAAAAAGTCAGAGCTAAAGTACACTGAGCATTCAGCCTGCTCCAGTTCTACTGAAGCCTTCAGGGGGCTGGTCACTGACAGACTCCATTAGTAGACAGGGCCATGGAGACCTTTCCTGTAGATGTCACATCATGGGACAACAAAGAAGTACAGAAAATAGTTTGTGAAATTTTTTTATCTATACCCTAATAAAAAAATAAGGACAAGATGATTGTAATTACAAGAAACACAGGTTTTTAAAGAATTGTCAGCATGGTCTTCCAGAAGATGAAGAAGAGAAACACTTGGTCCAGGAAAATTTTGAAATCATTTTGAATTCGGCTCTCTATCCACTAAGAATGGTGCTCATTTCAGTCCCTCAGGGTTGTTTAAGCCATCACTTACTGTCACTATGCATGTGTGGTATTACCTCTCTGTAAATTATAAGGATGAGCCAATACTATTGGTTACATTTAATATATATATATATATATATATATATATATATATATATATACTCTATGGAGTATCAAGACATAGAGCTACATAATTCTCTAATAGAATTTAGAGTTTGAAAGTATTTATGTGACAAAAAAGGAGAAAAGTTTTCCATGGTATTGTAGAGCTCAGTGAATCTATTTGAAAAGATGTCAATCAATAAAACTACAAGAAAGACGATGACTAGCCTATCTGCTATGCCTCTTTAGCTTTTGATTTTAAGATTATGCTACTAATCAATACTGTCAATAAAAAGAATAATTACAGGGAAATTACAAACATTTCAAAAATCTTTTATATAATAGTCCCCTGCACTACTTGAAGTGAAAAAAAAAATCTAATGGAGTTTTTCAGAGACATTCATCATAGGGTACTTAGGACAGTGGGCTTTTTAAGAAAGTGCCATTGGGTTCTTTTGCCTTAGAAATCTCAGTAGAAGCACTCAGACACACAAGGTGGAGGTAAGCAAGAAAAACATGTTAATTTTCTTCTATCCACACATATCCAAAGAAAATCATTTAGTCACAAGGGTGAGACGGGAGAAATCTCTGTGTATCAGGCAGGGCCAGCTAAATAACAACAGTGACAAATAGATGTTTCTTTCTTTCCCAGCCATGTCTCTTGGTAGGCTGTGATGGGTTTTCTTTCTTTTGTTTTTAACTTGGTACCCTTTGCTGCATTAATCCAAGTCCAGCCTTGCCTGCTGTCTTGCCCAGACCTTTGCTGGAGGGTGAAGGAGACAAGAAATGGCTAAGAGGAGCAGGGAAACAGATGTCTGTGAATCCATCCCCAGGAATCACAGAGGTCACATAAAAGTGAACCTCACATGAGCCAAGTCCCCAAGCCCACAAAACATATTCTATTGCCTCATCAGAACACTTGTAAAGCCAGATTCGAAGGGAGAAAGTCGTTAAGAACAGCAACGTGGTAACTGTAGACTATTAAACACAAGTGTTCTGCAATCACAATGGCCACACATCATGTAAAATGGCCTGCTATCAGAGGATCGTCCCAGCCAAAGGCATAAATGATGACAAGTACAACCTCGCAGAGCCAGTGCAGATGGCCATGCTGGCACTTCAAAGCCTTCCTTTCCATATTTCACCTCGTTCTGTTGCCCAGAATGAAACTAGTGAGAATGAACAATAATCAAGGGTGCTGGGAACATTCTAGAAGGTTTTGAGTTGGTTTCCTGTCCCCTCTTATTATTATTGCCACTTTTAACTATGCACTTTGCTATTACTGTATAGCTGTAAATTGTTTTTAGGGAGTAAATCTGTTTACCATTTCTATATACCATTCTTTGTATGCTTACTCTTTCTCACACTAGTAACACAGAGACTCACAGACTTTGGTCTAATTTTCATTGGATTTAATTTCCATGCTACAGAAAGGTAATATAGAAGAAAGAAAAGAGAAAATAAAAGCTTCTATATCTGGTGTATATTTATGAAGAAATTAGAACTTTATTTCAGAACTAGGGTCTCACTGTCTGACCATGCTTGTCTTGAACTCATAGCTCCACTAATCCTCTCTCATCAGCCTCCTGAGTAACTGAGTCTACAGATACCTGCCACCTTACCTTACTCCCAGTGATTTCTGTCTACTTCTCCATATCTTCTAAAATATTTCAATACTTGCTTAACTTTTGTGTCTGTTGATGAAAATTTCCCATGCATTGTTTGAAACACATAAATTTCAGAAATAGGGCAGTTAGTGTTTTTTTTTTATGTAAGTTTCCTTTGCCAAACTCAGAGAATCTAGAGCATATTAAATAAGTCATCAAAAAGATTAAGTCCCCAAAGCTAGAGAAGACTAGGTAACAAAAAACTGCTAACGAGAATGGCAAAGTTCTATTATAACTTCCCACAGCACTTTCAAAATTATGAAGTGATTTATAAAGTTCTGACAAGGGAATAATGCAACACCAAACACTGTCTTATTAGCTATAAAGCATCTAATTTGTGAGCAGATGTACTACCCCTATTCAAACACCTCCAGGGGCTAATTCAGAACCACAGGGTTTAATTTGAGGGAAGAAGACAGTACTCTTTTTTTCTTTATAATATCATCATTTCAGCCTACACTGCGGCTTCACTGTTTGTGTCCCAGCAGTGAAGGGAAGAAATGCTTCCCCTGGCTCTTGTCTATTATTATTTCTAACACAACTGCAGAGATCTAGGATTATCAAGAGTCCAAAGAACATAAAAGCATATTGAATCAGCTTCCTAGGAGTAGAATATCCAGCAGGAGGTGGCACCCTAATCTTTGCAGTGATGGATGCCTGACAGCACAGAATTCTTGGAAAGAAAAAAAAAATGGCATTCTGAAGAAGCCTGTTTTCCTTTGACTTTGGAGCAGGACACAGAGAGTACATAGAATTGATTTATTTGATAAGATTCACTTACCTATAAGGACCAATTAAAATGAATGTCAGGTGCCCAGAGGATGTGCTTCAGAGTAGATTTTAGTTATTGAACAGCTGTGCCTCGTCCATCAGCATCCTTGAAGGAAATGTGAGTTACTGCTGATCACAACATACTTATCTACAGTTAATCTCTCTGCAGATTCTTATCTCCAGACACTGATATGAAACTATTTATTAACTAGTATGTTCTCTGTGAGTTATATTATCACATTAGCTGCAGGAAATGCTTTAGGCCTCCTCATTAAGACCCTTAAGATAAAAAATCTCTCAGGTTCATGTATTGCAAAAATATGAATACATTACATTAAACACTTTTTCTTTCATAATCACTAAGGTCACACAATGATACCACTATCCACCAGGGAAATGAAAATCATAATCATAATGAGGCACCACTCCACAGTGAAAATAGAAAAGTCATAGCAGTGTGGAGGAGTATGTGGAGAAATTGGAATGCTTCTATATGGGTATTCTCATTTGGGGTATACCAAAGTAGTTTGGTACTTTTGTATTTATGTTACAACCCTTCAAATCCACTCATAAGTTCATTAACAAGAGAAACTAAAATACATGCTGCATAGAAACTAATGTAAAGGACATTGCTTTAGACATTTGCATGCAATAAGCGAAACCTAGAAACAATTCAAATGCCTATCAGTAGATAAATAAAACATGGTGTATCCATGTCACAAAATATTATTCAGACATAATAAGAGGATAAAAATGCTTGAGAGATGGCTCCTTCAGTAAGGCACACAGCAGGACGATCTGAGTTTGAAGATACTCATAACCTACAAGAAGGCTGAGAGTGATGTCACATTCCTGTGAACCAAAGTACAATGGTAAGAGACAGAGAGATAAATCCCTAGAGCTCACTGGCCAGCCACACTAGTCTGACTCAGGGACTTCAGTGTCACAAAGAGATTCTGTCTCTACAGAATCAACTAAGCTGGACTCATGGGGGTTCACAGAGACGGAAGTGGTAATCACAGAGTCTACATGAGCCTGTGCTGGTCCACAGCATATATGTTATGATTATTTAGATTGGAGCTTTCGTGGCACTCCTCACACTGGAAGTGGGGTTATCTCTGACTATTTTGCCTGATGATGGGACCCTTTTCCTCCTACAGGGTTGCCTCATTCAGCCTTGATATGAGGGTTTGTGCCCAGTCTTATTGCATCTTGTTAAGCTGTGATCAGTTGATATCACTGATAGGCCTGCTCATTTATTAAGGGAAACAGAGAAACAGTGGATCTGGAAGAGAGAGGAAGGGGAACTGGAAGGAGGAGAAGGAGGAGAGGCTGTGGTCAGAATGTATTATATGAAAGAAGAATAAATGAAAAGAAAGAAGTAAAGGGTCAGTAGTCAAAGAAAAACATTGAGTTCACCTACACTTGTGCACACACTATACATGCACACTACAACACACACACACGCACACAGAATAAAGAACAGATAAAAATACTACACCATACAGACTTTGAAAATACGTTCAGTGAGGAAAGAACGCTACCAAATGACTTCATTCATATAAAATCCCAGGCTCTTCTGAGATGATGTAATGGTCTAAGCTTGATTATGGTGCTGTATGCATAAAGTCATGATTAACCAAGACCATGAACATTTTAAATATTTGAATATCTGACCATGTGGCATATCTCACTATGTGGCATAGAGATTGCCAGTAAAACTGTTAATTACTAATCAAAATAAAATCACATGACCAATTTTCTTTATTATCACATCAGAGTTAACATTCTGTACAAATCCAGTGAATGTATGACTTTATAGATCGCTGTCATATCCTCATTTCATTCATTCTCCATTTTCTTTCTTTGTATTTACCCCCTCATAGCTCTCTCTACCTCCTATCCATGAATGCTTTCATTTATTTGTCCTGCATCTTCATATGTTAGGTCTTTAAATGCTATAATATGCAAAAATGCATGCTATAAAGGTTCAATCCCCAGGGAAACGCTAATGGAAAGTATTATGTGAAAATATTAGGAGGTAGGGTATGGTAGCAGGTTTTTAGGGTACTGGGAATAATCTCTTAAAGGAGACAATAGAACATAGTCTCCTCCTTCTCTCTTTTTCTCTCTATCTCATTTCCTCCCTCCTTTTCTCTCTACCTTCCTCTTCCTCAATCTCTCTCCAACAATCCATAAGATGAGACTTGATCTGCCGTGTGGTCCTACTATAATATACTACTGCAGGCCCAAAGTAACAAGAACAATTGATCATGGGTTAAAGTCACTGACAGGGTGAATTACAAAGAAGAAAATACCTTTCTTCTTTATAAATTGATCACCTGTTATTTGTTATAGTAATAAAAAATGAGTAACACACCACCTATGTATATTCTAGGTTGATGTATAGCTGTCCTATTTTCTCTTTTGAGTGTGCATACTATGAATAGAATATTTGCCTAGCATACATGAAGCCCTTAGTTTAGTCCCCAGCACCTCACAAATGGATTTATATTAAACATCTATATATAATTCCAGCACTCAGAAAATTGGGCCAGATGGATCAGAAGTTCAAAATCATCCTCAGTTATATGAGTTCAAAGCCACCTAGAGAATTATAAAATTATATCTCAAAAATTAACTAAATTTTTATGATTATATTATAACTTGTGATATTATTACTATTGATTTAGTTATACTTTCTTCTTTTAACAAGTCAATTTAAGCCAAACCAATCTTGTAAGAAGACTATTTGAATTTTCTTTCTAAAGTAAGGCAAAAAAGTGTTAGTTGGGAGCTGGAGAGATGGCTCAGAGGTTAAGAGCACTGACTGCTCTTCCGGAGGTCCTGAGTTCAATTCCAAGCAACCACATGGTGACTCACAATCATCTATGATGAGATCTGTACCTTCTTCTGTACGCTGTATACATAATAAACAAATAAATATTTTTTTTGAAAAAGTGTTAGTCTGGGGCTGGAGAGATGGCTCAGTGGTTAAGAGCACCGTCTGCTCTTCCAGAGGACCCGGGTTCAATTCCCAGTACCCACATGGCAGCTAACAACTGTCTGTAGTTCCAGGCAAACACCAAGGCAAACAAATAAATAAATAAAAGTGTTTTTAAAAAAAGTGTTAGTCATGCTAAAATATGGCTTGCTGAATTACACCTATTTGAAAATCTCAACTTTGTTTACTCCTAAGGTAATATTTTTCCCCTTGTGGCAAAAATTTATAACATTTTTGCTAAATCTGTATTATCTCATAGAAGTCTTTATTCTAGAAAGAGAGTGGCCATGAGATTATTAAATATAACAGGTCCTGAAGCCACTAGGAGATTACAGGAACTTCTGTCAGTTACCTGAGATTCCTATGCATGTCTTTGGGGCCAGTAATATATATATGAAGTTTGTTACACAAAACTTAAATACAACCTGTTAGGGGAAAAAAGTACAAGAATATTACTTTTGTCAATAATATTGAACATCTGCTCCACCATACTTCAATTCTTGAAAATCAAACATCCCTTCCAGCAACCAGGCAGAAAACAAGAAAATTTCTGTGCTTCCCAATGGTAAGCATGAATAAAACAATATTTATTACCACACTTTCTTCAGTTCACCAATTTCAGTCTCTTGTCTAATTTCATGAAAGCAAGAGTCAGAGTCTCCTGAAATGTTGTAATTGGTTCTAGTTGTCAAGGTGACAACAGTCTCATAACTTTGATTTTTTTTTTTCTATTCTGTGTAGTAAAGATTTTATGATTCAGTTGTTTATAGGTGTGAGGAATGTTCCA
>PVIH01004614.1:41184-137122 GCA_004025045.1 Sigmodon hispidus
TTTTTTTTTTTTTTTTTTTTTTTTTTTTTTTTTTTTTTTTTTTTTTTTTTTTTTTGTCTTCAGATTTTTTTTATTGGACATTTTATGTGTGTGTGTGTGTGTGTGTGTGTGTGTGTTTGTACAAGTGCACCAGAGTGTAGTGTATGTGTGGAGGTCACAGGGTAAGTTAGGGGAGCTCTTTCTCTTTTCTCCATGTAGGTCTCAGGGACACAAGTCATGCAGCTTAGGGACAAGGCACTTTTATTTGCTGAGCCCCACACCGGCTTTCCATTTTCTCATTAAAAATAAACAAATGAATTAAGTTACCAAAATTAGCCACAGTAAATGAAAACATAGTAACTACTGAATCCATACACTTTACAAAAGCTTCCTCTCCAGCAAATTCCAATGCATTTGATGGCATGGACCATGTTACTTTCACTTTCTTCCATCATGTCTTACAAACTAATCTGGGGAAAGTACTATTTTCCTCTTACTTCTAAAACTATTAACAGTCTTCCTCTAGTTTGATTACTTACTAGAGATTCTCTGATGTAATAGACTACTTTCTAGAACATTTAGATCATTAAGTATAATAAATCAAAATGTGCACACACAAAAATAGTCACTCTGCTCCCTTTATTTAGAAACTTGTCTCAAGCTGATTAACCAATGCGTCTCTTCCTCTCTTGTCACTGTCTTCAGTGTGTGCAGTGCAAACTATCTTTCTACATTCTTAGGACCAGCGGGAAATCCTCCCTACATTATGAAAACATCCCTAAATAATATAATAATTCCACTCCCCTCCTTGTGAATCTATAGCTATTTTCAGATAAAATAATGGCTTATTTCCTCTTAGATTCTAAGAAATTTGTAACATGGTAAAATTAGATGCAAAGTTTAACAGCTTTCTGTATACCATGAGTTACTGTTCTGTTACTGTGATAAAACACCTTGACAAAAAGAACACAAAAAAAGACGTTTATTTTGGCTTATGGTCCCAGAGGGAAAGTCCTTACTGGTAAAAGAAGTCTGATGGCAGACATCAGGAGCAGGACACTGGGGCTCACTTCTCCAACCACAGTTAAAAAGCAAAGAGAGCAAATTGGAGGTGGGGTAAGGCTCTGAACTCTCAAAGCCATCCCCAAGAAATACTTCCTCCACCAAGGCCCTTAAGATTCCATAACATCCCACAAACATCACCACTAACTGAAGGCTAAATGTCCTTATGGGAACATTTCTCATTCAAATCATCATGCACACATTGTCCTACATAACAAGATGAACTGGAGACGAAGTGAACTCATATCACCTCCTGCAAGATGTAAGTACTTATTACTGCTCAGAGGTAGTACACTGGTGCCTTCCCTATGTCCAGAATGTTCTTATTTTTATTTTATTCTTCTACTTCTGCCCTTTGCTCAGGACACAATAAAGAACATGCATAAAACCCATTTCAACTACTTCAATGTGGATTGCAAGATCTGCTCTATGAATTTGTATTATCCTTAAGTAATATCACTATGTAACACTGAATCACTCTCTAATAACTTCTAATAATGATTCCATAATTTTTGTGTCACTTATGTTGGTTTAATTTCAGCTACATTGCACATAAAGTATCTCTGTCTTATTTCTTGATACCTCTTTCCTCAGTTTTCTGTATTCTACAAGCACAAAAAGCCTGCCTGCCTGCCTGCTATGCATTTATCTGCTTCCCAATCATCAATACCACACCTCATCCAGGGAAAAGCTAAATGTTTGATGAATGATGAATTATAAATCCTGTAAAAGGAACAAGCATCTCATTTCTTCTGCCTTCAATTAGACAGCTATTTAAAAATATTTATGAGTTTATAAATGATTTTGTTAAAATATTCACAATCTAATTTTATCTAACTTGGTAAACAAATCAAGTGTAACAGGATTTTGCTCAGTATGGGTTGTACCATAGTTTGAAAGTTGTAAAACCTGTATGTCTCTATGGGAAAGTGCACAGTTTATCACAAAACATTTGGAACCATGTAGACAAACAAGGAATATCTAGAGAAAACACACAGTTTTGAACTCCTGGGAACTATCTATCCCAAGGGAGATAGGGTCTAGTCATATGCACTCAGTTTACAAACCACAAAAGACTATATTATGCCTCTGTGGTGTTCTTAACATTTTATTTATTAATTTTGTTTGTTGGGGTTGGAGCATGAATGTGTAAATCCAAGGATGTAATTCAAGTCTTCAAAGTTGACAGCAGAGTTTACCCACTGAGCAATCTCACAGCTCTTGTTCTTTTGTTGTTGGTCTTTGTGCAAGAATCTGTTTCTCTTTAGAGGCTGTGAGCATAGGTTAGTGCATCAAGATAGACTCAACCACAAAGGTAGACTGCAAAGTTCTCAGTTTAACACATGGTGGAACATGCTTGTGCTGAGACCCAGCATGGAGGGCAAAAAGGACTTCAGTTAGTTTTCAAACTAATTAAAACCATTAACGACAAACAAAACAAACTACTGTTTCTTGACTTTAAAAACTATTAGGTTTATCTAGAAATCTGTTAGGAAAATATGAACCTAGAACCCCAGACTTGGGTTTCATTACACTGTGTATCTTATTCAGTTCCCTAGGTAAGGCTAGCTTTAGTGCTCTCTTCTCTAAACTTAATAAAAATATATATGTAATCAATATTTCTAGAGTAAATTATACAACTTAGAAAACTAAATTCTTTACTACAGATTTCAGGAATAAATAAGAATAGTAAAGTCAGAAAGCCAAGAAGAAAAGCATCAAAGAAAAAACTGAAAAGGTATGAAGGGGTTGGGGACTATATATGATGTCATAGAATCCAGGATACACAGACCAGAAATTACAGATTTTTGGTCTTTGCAATTGTTAGCCTGAAGTCTATTGGCACTTAACAAGTATCGTCTTGAAGTCTATTTGCTCTTCAAAGATTGTATTTAATTGTCTTCTAAATCTTTCTTGTAGAATCCCTTGATTCTTTTAATGAGCCCCAAAACTAGATGATAATCAGATTCAAAACAGATTTTTATTTTTAAGTTCATATTTAAAATAATTTTCCTTCATTTCCTGCATCCAAAAGCATTTAATTCCATGAAATAAATTATTATATGTGAATTGAAAACAAAATAAATGAAGATGAGACATAGAAGTCCCAGTCAGTAGTATTTGCTACCCAAGCCTGAAGACATGAGTGTAAATATCTGGCACCCATGGGAAAAGCTGGGCTTTGGGACATATGGCAATAATCCAAGCTCCTCTGGTTCCAAGTACTGGAATGACTGGTGTGTATCACCAC
This sequence comes from Sigmodon hispidus, assembly GCA_004025045.1. Taxonomy (NCBI): domain Eukaryota; kingdom Metazoa; phylum Chordata; class Mammalia; order Rodentia; family Cricetidae; genus Sigmodon; species Sigmodon hispidus. The sequence goes on from PVIH01004614.1 coordinate 44,477, forward strand.
ACTTGGGTCCCCTTGCTTTTTATTTCTATTTCTTACTTTGGTTACTGGTTCTTTCTTACTTAGCATGGGATGTTTTTGTTTTTGTTTTTGTTTTCTTAATGAAGCCAGTATTCCACATTGTACTGTCAGGCCTAAATCTTCTATAAAATCTCTACCCCCTCCTTAACAAAATTATTGGGGAAATGTAACATTTGTTTGTGTTCTGAGACAAAAAGTATGACTTGGTCAGTTCCAAAACCTAGTATTAATAATTTGGTGGTATCACAATCTTGAGAAATTGAGCCGAGGATTTTAACAAGAATTTGCAGATAATTCAATTATTCGACAGTATCTGGAAACAACTACATTTTATTAAATTACCTCACTCATTCTTTATTCCAAAAGTTATTAGGGAAGAGGAACCTCAGTTGAGAAAATGCCTCCATCAGATTGCAGGCAAGTAAGTCTGTGGTGGCATTTTCCTATCTAATGGCTGCTGATCTACTGTGACGGGTACCACTCCCAGGCAGATGGTCCTGGATGTTTAAGAAAGCTAGTAAACAGAGGTCCTCTATAATCTCTGTTTCAGTTTCCACCTCAAAGCAGATGGTCCTGGATGTTTAAGAAAGCTAGTAAACAGAGGTCCTCTATAATCTCTGTTTCAGTTTCCACCTCAAATTCCTGTCTTGGGTTACTGCCTTTAATGCCCTCAGTGACAGACTGTTTGTTACCTAGGAGTTGTAACATGACATAAACCATTTCCTGCCCTAAGTTCCCTTTGGTCTATAGAAGGCGTGGAGGTCCTTGTGCTCACAGATAAACACTAGAAAAGCTGGACACGGGGATGTTCTTTCAAAGGCGGGGTCAGGGGGATGCATATGCTTAGCCTTTTACATCTGCCCAGAAGGCTAAGAACAAACATGCTTCATAGACTAGTAACCTTTGAGCGATTTGCGCAGCCAAGACCACACTGAGTCCTCTCCCAGAACCTAAGCTAATTTTCCTCCATCTATAGAACCCACCTTTATAAATGTGTCACATGTACTTTACAAAGACTTGCAATGTAGTCATGTCTGATTCTTAAGTAGCTGACTTTGTTCCTCAAGGAGATTTAGGGACGCTTTTTTGTGCACACGGATTCAGATAATAATTACCAGAACATTTTCACAAAGTTTTGCTGTACTTAAATGTCTAAAATTAGCTACTCAGTGTCAAACCCCTAAAGGTTGAACCAACACCAGATATTTAGTAGTATTGAGCCAAACGACTCAATTCTCCTCCTTCAGGTTATCATTCTGCTGACCACGGTGGTCACAGGGACCTCAAAAATTATCTTTATCACCGCAATTGGAAGCAAACTAAGACAAGGTCCTTTTGTTAAGAGAAGTGAACAGAGTCAGCCATGGAGGCACATGCCTGAGTTCAAGGTTAGCTTGGGCTATATAGTAAAACCCAATCTTGAAAGGAAGGGGGGAGGAGGGAGAAAGGGAGGGAAGGAAAGAAGGGAGGAAGAGAAAAACACTGAAGGAGACACAGACACAAGCTGATCATTATATTATGTATCAGAGACTCAAATTCCTAAACCAATGCCTTTTATGCAAATAACAAGAAAAACACTATTTTACCCAGAGATCCAGGATAGTGCTTAAGTATGACCTTTGAAGCTAATCATCTTCCATCTGTTCATTCTACCACTTCAGTGCATAATTTGTATTAATAATAAAACCATAAATGCATTGTTACTAAATAAAATGAAAATATTGATGTATAAAGACTGGAAAATGGGAATTATGTCCTCACTAGCATAACCAATGAGTGGTGCTACCATACTTGAACTCAGAACTCTCTCTCCCTTGGGCTTCCCAGCAGCTTAAGTCAGGAAATTTTGACTTATCAAGTAAGACTTTGACTTCAGAAGAAATCCATCAGTTCAATGGAAGATGTATGTTCTTAAATCTGTGTTAGAAGAAATTTATCCCAAGTGCTTTAAGGAATATTGAGAAGTCAATGGGCCATGAACTTTCAAACAGTAAGGAATAAAAAATACCATTCAGTGGATGGTTATTTTTAATGCCAAAACCTCAATGAAAGGAAAGGAAGGGTACACAGACATTGCAAAGGTAGATAGATCTCTCAGTCAAGAGAGATGGCTCTCTGGGTAAAAGCAATTACTTCAATAAGGTGTCCTTTAACTGCCACAGGTTCTAGACACTGTGGAACACTTACATACACACACACACACACACACCCCTCTCACACAAACTAACTAACTAAATATAATTTTAAAGCTTTTAAAAATAAGAGGACATTGTTTCTCCCATAGGATGGGTTGGCATCACATTATAATTAAGAATATACTTAAAAATGATAAAGCTGTATTTCTAAATTGCTAACAATGAATAATCATACTTTTGCTGTTTCTTTAAAAAAAAAAAGAAAGAAAAGAAAAGAAAAACTAAATTCCTACACTTTTGCCTAGAACCATGCATAGAGTCTGAACTAGAGGCATCTCCACACAGATCAAGCTATGTCTAGGAACTATAGAGGCACACTGGAAGAACAAATTTCTAGAAGTAACAGTTCCAAAGTCATCTGTGGACTATGCTCTCACAGTGTCAGGTCAAAGTAGTACAAGCTGCTGAATGACTGACAGATGGCTGGCTAATGCTAAAAGAGATAATGTCTCTAAGATCAGGTTGCCAAAGTGTACCTCCTTCCCCCTGGAGACTGTTAAAATGACTGACTCCTCTAATCACCCAGGGCCAAGCCTCAGCCTTAGGAGAAAAATTTGGGAGTCTGCATTGAATAATAAAGTTTAAAAACTTCCATTCTTGTTTTTGTGATGTAAATAGGAGACCTATACAGATACTGTATTATGAAAACTGAAGTTATTCAAATGAAATATGGTCCTATAGAGGACTGTTGGAGAATTTTTCAAGAGCAGAGCCAAGACCTCCTAGAAAGCAATTACAGGCCAGTTCCATCAATACAACCAGAAATAAACTGAATTTGTTTTACCATCCCCAGTGAATAATTAAAATTCTCCAGTACCTTAGGAAATGTTCTGATTTTGTAATGGTTGGCATTTGAACTTTTGCTTTCAAATATAGCCACCCTTCTGTGAAAGCCTTGAATACCCATCATCAGCAGAGATTTTTTTTCATTCTCCTAATTAATTTTTTAGTAGAAAAAAACATATGCATTGAAAGCAAGGTTGTGCCCAACATGCCATGGCTAATTGAGAATGTGTCTACAAACTATGTCTCCTAGCTCTCTGATAAAGCCATAACTAGTTCCTTCTATGACAGATGTGGTTATTCAAATCAAGTTTGTTATTGTTTTTTTTTAATGAAGGGATTAACCTAGGTGGCTTTGAAAGAAAGCACTTATTTCTCTAATATGCCTTTTCAAATACTAAAAATATGGTTCCCTATTCTCAGGAAAATCATGATATGTTTGTTGATTTTGTTTTGTTTTGTTTTGTTTTAAAGAAGAGGTTGAGTTTAGTTTGGATTTTGATTCGTGTTTAAATTTGAGGAGTTGCAACTATATTCATAGCAGCATTATTCGTAATAGCAAGAACCTGGAAACAACCTAGGTGCCCCTCAACTGAAGAATGGATTAACAAACTGTGGTACATCTACACAATGAAGTACTTACTATTTAGCAGTAAGAAAAAATGATATCCTAAAATTTGCAGGCAAATGGATGGATTTGGAGAATATCCTCCTGAGCAAGGCCTCACAAACTCAAAAACATAAACAGCAGATGTACTTACTCATTAGTGGACTCTAAACAAAAAATCAAAAAGCAAATCATGTCCAAGCTGCAAACCACAAACACTGAACAGCTTGGGATTTGAAACACCTTGGACTGGCACCTTGGATGCCACTCCATCCAGAGGAACACCTGATCCAGTCTTGATGTTGGATGAGGAAAGTGGATCTGCCAGGAGTAGACCCTGAACTAGCCACATTGGGACCTTGGGACCTCCTGCCCATGCTGGGAAGGAGATAAAGTGATGTGGAGAAGAGAGAGTGACTGGAAGGGGCAAGAGGGGGATGGGAGCTTGAACAAGGATATACACAGATAAAAAAAATAAGACTTTATTCATAATAAATAAGAAATAAATAAATAAATTTGTGGAGTTGTGTTTTGGTTGAAGGACATGCCTGCTATCATGCCAGTCTCTTTATTTGATTCTTCATTTAGGGATCATTTTGAATAAGGGTGAAATATAGGACTTTGCTCAACCAACATGCAACATGAAAAGGCATCCTTATTGATCTCAAAACTCCTTTGACCCTTGTAACTATAATGTTACATAAAAATTCAGGATGTCTCTGTGCCAATAAGGAACCTACCCCTTCATGAGAACAGTTTCTTCCTGACATTTTGTGACAATATCACCCAGATTTCCTGATGTGCATTCATTCTGACTGTAAAGGAATGGGTCCAGACAACCCAAATATAAATCTGACCCTGACATTACACAAGCTGACTTTATATTCAATCAGTGCTCAAAAAGACAAGTAGAGCACTCCATTTCTAGACTCTCTTGACAGACATGTGAGAAAATAATTATGATCCCATGGATTTTTTACTAGATCATGTTCAGATGCTAGTTAATGCCCTGAAACAATCAATTCCTTTCCTGTGATGAAAACACAGAACCATTATGACCTCTCTGAAGTAGAATATAAAAGACAAACATTTGTGAGTGTCTGAGGAAGTCTTGATAGCAAGAGGCAACAGGGTTCAGCAGGCAAAGATGAGTCCTAAAAGGACACCATATTCAGAAAATGATACATATTTTAGTACACATGCACATGTACATTTCCATGTTGGAGGATAGAAATGGAGATATAAGGGCAGTAAAGCAAGTAGATTCAAAAGCTATAAGTAATTATATATACTTAGCATTCTATAGACTGCTAGTGTGAATGCATGTGTGCACACAGAATGAGGTAAAAATCAGAACGAGGTGTGTGTGTGTGTGTGTTTATACAGTAGCCAGGTGCCCCTAAAGTAGTGCCATTGCCCTTGCTTTTTGAGACAAGTTCTCTGGTTGACCCCAAGTTTGCCAAACAAGCTAGGGTAGCAGGCTAGCAAGTCCCAGGGGTCCACCTGTCTCCCCCTGCTTAAAGCTAGAACTGGAAGTGACACACACCCCCCACACCCCCACACCCCCACACCCCACACCTACACACACACACACACACACACACACACATACACACCCGCCAGCCATGCCTGGCTTTTTAAATGTAAATTTTGGAGCTCAAACTCAAATCTTTACCCTTGAAAGGCAAGAACTTTACCAAATGAGCTATCTCTACAGTCCTGTAATGACTAGCCCTTAATTTTTATCACCTCAGTATTGTCAATGTTAAAGAAAACGTAAAATAAAAGAGTTACTACATGGTTAAAAACAATGAAAAATATATACAAAGCATTTAGATGCCTGTAGTACAGGGCAATTTGTTTCAGAACATAAATGACTTGGATTTTTAACTTAAACACATTTATGAACAAATATTTAAGGAATATCTAACTTCTACAGTAATAGTGAATTTACTACGAAACTGAAATTTGAAATGGTTTAGGGATGATAAGTGGCAGCTATGCTGCCTTGAAGTTAATGTTCTTTTCTTCACTGAGCTTATATGATTCCCACCTTTCATGCCTGGAATCTCTCAACTCCACACTTTACCATTGTACAATCTACATTGCTGTCCTCCTGTAGTCTAGCTCCAGTGAGTCCTGAGTTATCATTCTTCCTAAGAATCACCTAAAGAATCCCTCTATAAGGCAGTTCAGATGAATATCAACCAAATACTCATCTAAGACTGAAATAATGTATCAATGTATGCTGGCTGCTTTAAACATTGAATTGTAAGCACCTCTAGCACAACAAAGCATAAATACATAAATAAAATTTATAAGGGCTGTTTAATGACTAGGAGCAGTCACTATCAAAGCCTACTAATTGATGAAAGCACTGACTCTGAATCAAGAATTTCTAAGGATCATTTGAAGTTGTAAAATGAATCCATTTCAATCCTGCTCCTGCTTGACTACCCACTGTGTGTACAGACATACACACACACACACACATACACACACACACACACACACACACACACACACACACACACACACACGATCAAGAGGAAGTTATCAGGGCTCATCAAAATCAGAAGAGCTGGGATATTTATATATTCCTTCCTCCATTCAGCATTTCTCGTCCACTGAAAACGTCTTGATTTTCTTTCCCATATACATTCCGATGTGTCTGTTAGCAGTTTTTGTTAAATTTACATTTAGAATATATCTAGAAAAACTGATGTTTCTCGCCACTTCTATTTGTACCTCCCCTTTCAGAATGAAGAACAGAAAGATGGGGAGAAAGAAAGCCTTCTGATGTGTATATAATTGCTATTACAAAGAGTGAGAACTATAGAAGGCACGAAAATAACAATAGCTACATTGTCTCCTTTGGCCCTGTCATTAATGTGACAAGTACAATCATTTCAACCTTTGTACTGTCACATGAATAGTGCATAAATGAGGTTCTGTTCAAAACCAGATGGTATATTTGGACTAGGATAATGGTAAAGAAGTGAATAAATATTTCAGTATCATAAAGAGAACAGGGAGAACCCATTACTACCCCTTATATACTCATATTAATGAGTCGATATGATGAGGAATGTTTAACCGATGAAGGAAGCTACTTACAGAAAGCTGCCATGAATTAAAGCTATAACCTTAAGTCACAGCAAAATCATATATATCCTGACCTCACTCTGTCATGCCCATGATATCCAGCCCATGTGTCTCACTATCTAAACCTAACAGAAAACCAGAGAGTAACAAAACCCTTAGATATCATCTAAATTGATTGGATTTTCTATTGTGATGCCTTAGCAAACCAAGTTTATAGATAAAAATTGAGGATATCATTGGCTAATTACTTCCTCTTTTTCTCCTTTGTTACTTCATTAATTTAAGACCCTATTGCCTCTGACCTAGTCTACTGTTCTCTAAGAATTTCTTGTCTACCAGTCATTCTTTCTGCCTTGAAAGAAGGCATTCTGTCTATATTTTAAGGCTTGTCAGTCTATAAAAATACTTCAAACAGAGTAAAATCTGTCAGCACAAGAAATGAAGAGATGGAATTGACTTAGGAAGAAGTAGCTCCAAGATACTGACAATGAGGATACCGTACAGGGTTTTTTTCAAAGTCTAGGTCATTTCAACAATCATCTAGCAAAAGTCCAAGATGCTCTACACAAAAGACCAATTCATCTCCTTTCTCTACCTCTGTGGTCCTCTGTATTCACTGGACATTTGAAACTACCAAAAGAAGAGAACACAATTTGGTATTTAAAGCTAAAGGCCAAAGTAACTAGAAGAGAGCCATGCTGACCAAGCCCTTCCACATGCTAGACATTCATTGCACCTCTGAGCTACCTTCCCCAGGCCTGATATCAACTCATATTCACTTAGTCAGATATGTGACTGTGTTATCATCTGCTGGGATCTGGAGGGGCTAAGGCCCCCATTGTCCTAAGCAATGCCATGAATTCGGGCCTCAGGCTAGGTTTGAGTTAGGCTTTCTTTAAGAGTCAGGAGTCCCAGACAACAAGTGACTCCCTTCCAATTAGACAACTGACTAATAATAGACAAGTTTCCATAGTAACATATCCTGTTTAGCTAAACACCTTATAACTGTGGAATTTCCCCACCCTGTGTTTCTACTTGCACTCCCCCCCCCTTTGAGTTTCTATGTAACTGCTGGTTGAACAATAAAGTTTTAGAGCTTGATCAGAACTCTTGTCTTGCTCTCGTTCCTTGTATTTCTTATCCCTTCATTTGCCTGCCCCTACTTTAGGTCCTTGTTGAAGTCCCCACTGGCCAGGGGCAACCATCAGACATTAAAGTTCATCTACCATCAATTGTCTCAATTTCAAATTGTGAATCTCTCATTCATGATTTTCTCCTAGTTAATCTTTGCCTGGATCTGGTAGTTATCTATTTCTTATGCTTAAAAAGTGTCACCAACTAACTAGACAGGTTTAAAATTAAACTTAGATCTATAGCTTTATCCCAAAGGTAGAATACTTATATGAAACACTGTGTTTTAATCTCTAGAATCACAAAATAAAAATGTTTTCTGGCTTGTCACAAGTATAAACAATAAGACTTTCTTCAAGTTTATTTAAAGAAAAGCACTACTTTATAAACGTTTGCACCATTTCTCAAAACATATCACCATGGGTAAAGCCTCACAGACACATTTCATATATAAAGCATCCTTTTCCAAATCTCTAATATGACTGTTCTTCCTGACAAGAAAATAATCAGGATGATGGATTAACTAACTTCAGGAAGGAACAGACTCTAATGTAGCCTGCAGAACTACAGAGAAATTGAGCTACTCACTTGCTCCTGGTATGAATCAGTACATCTTCCAGAAGATACACCCTTTCACAGCATTTCTTGGTCCCCAATATCAATGTATCATATCTGCTGCTATCCTGTCTATCTTAACCACTGCCCATGCCCTAGGTAGCTAAGTTTATGACAAAAAGATTAATGGATGTTCTTCAATGAGTGTCTAAGAGACACAGTATCACAACTGTTAAGTCTTCCAAAAGAAATAAAGCCATACATCAAAAAGTAGTTTTAGATAGACACTCATCATAGACCATTTGCTCTGAAAGCCCTACAGGAATGCCAGTGTTTTGCTAATCTGGACAGACTAATATGCTCTGTCTAGTTGCTTCTTCTCCCTGGCCATCTTCTTCCATATCCATTTTATGCTTCATCTGGTCCTTTACTTTTAGACCTAAGAGAGTCTCCACTATTGACAGAAATTCATTAAATGCTCATTTTCATATGACTGTCAGTTTTGAAACAAACTTCAGAAAATCCTAGGGCTTTATAATTCTCCTTTCTATCACATTCTTTCTATCATTAGTCAAAATAAATTCATAACTGGATTGGTGACATACAGCTGTAATCCCAGCACTTGGGAGACTGAAGCAAGAGGGACATGAGTTCCAGGTCAGTCTGAATTGCACTACAGACTGGTTGGTTTTTGTCAGCTTAATATCTTGAGAGAAGGGATCTCATTCTGAGAAACTGCTTCTAACATATTAGCTTGTAGGCATGCCTGTGAGGCATTTTCTTGACATGGCACTGTAGGCACGGCCATCCCTTGGCAGGTAGTTCTGGGATGTATAAAAAAGCATGCTGAGGAAGCATAGATGAAAATCCAGTAAGTTGCAGTCCTCTGGAATGTGCTTCAATTTCTGCTTCAGCTTCCTGCTCTGTCCTCTCCCCCAACTTTCCTCAATAATGGACTGCGACCTATACGCTAGAGCAAACCATTTCCTCTCCCACATTGCATTGAGTCAGTGTTTTATCACAATAACACAGAAACAAGCTAGAATACATAGTGAGATCTTGTTGCGTGAAACAAAACCAGGCAGTCCTTAAATAGGTACTAGTTTGTGTCACTAACATTACAATGAATACACACTTATCAACCTGCTGAATCCTCTACCACAGAGAACAGTCCAGGCCCACGGGCACCAGACTCATTAGAGTGCCTTTATTCACATGACACAGTACCCTTCACCTAACCCTACAGGTGAACAAAATAAAAGCAGCATTAGAGACCAACTGCAAAAATGGAGACTGGAGTTAAATTACCCTAAGTGTATTATATGCCTACAAGTCATTTGCAGAAGGTTCAGCCTGACCACCACTCTGAGGAGTTATTTAAGTGAAACAGAAAGCACATTTTCTGGCTGAGAGAAGTATATGTCTTAATCAAAGAAAGTGAATGAATGAAAAGCCTAAATAATATGTTAAAAGAAAACCTAAATGCAGCTAAATGCAATTGCCTGTCTTTCAGCTTTTAACTCAGCTGCTGCTTCATAAGTTTTCTTGATCACAATCTATGTGTTCCTTGCTCTCAGATCAATGTAATAATTTCCTTCATTTGATACACCCTGTTGTTAGGCTTTATGTATGTGATGGATTATTTGATTAAGGGCTGTCTCTTGCCCTGGCCTGTAATCAGCACGCCTGTAGAACCCATGCTAGCTGTTTGCTAACTACCTAATCTGCTGCCTGGCATCTCCTAGTGTCTCTCAGTACCTACTTTTGAATAAGTGACTAGCTGCAAAGTGGCTCCATTATATTTTTGTCATTCCAAGTTCTGTTCTTGGACATGTTGAGTTTTCAGCTGTTGCTGTGCACTGGTTCTCTAGAGACAGACTGAAGCTGCACCACATACTTTCCTTATTTGCCAGTTGGCATTGGTCAAATGGCTATCAGTTTCCCTATCATCAATTCACATGTATGTGTGACTGTGTCTGTGTGCGTGTGTAATTGTGTTTGTATTGTGCACATTTTTGCATGTGTGTATAGTGCATTAGTCAGAAATTACTCTGAAGAACCCTAATTAGTGTACTCTGAAATTTTTCCTGGACCCTCTTTACCTGTATTCCCTGATCACTAAAATGAAAGTAGTTTATAAAAACAATCTAATCAATGAATTATACCTTTTCTTAGAGCTGTTTTTCCAGTGATTCTTGTCATATAAAAAACTACCTGTACTCATACTCTGTCATCGCTATAACCAAAATATCAAACAGATATAGCTTATGAGATACAGGGCTTATTTGGTCTCAAAATATTAAAGAGATTCCAGTGTATTATGGAAGAGATGACATTATGGAAAGGATGGCAGGCATGGTATCCTTGGCAGTAGGAGGGTAAAGTACTGGCTATTTACATTGTTGTGGGCCAGGAAGCAGCAAGGGTATACCCATTCAAGGCCCACCTCTAGGGCCTGCTTCTACCAGCAGGATCCCACCTCCTAAAGATTCCACAACCTTCTAACACAGTACCACCAGCCAAAAAGCACTTAAAAGGTAAGTTTGTGGAGACTATTACATTTTTAAACCATAATATTCCCCAAACTTAGAGGCATAAACAGCCATGTCATGTCTAGTCTTACAGCACTCCCTGCTATCTTCTGGCCCTTGCTTTTCTCCAACTCCCTCTTTCAAGTTTGTAGAGCCTTGGGGCATGGGGGGGGCGCTGATATAGATGGTCCATTTACAGATGAGCATTCAATTTCTTAGTCTCAGCATTTTTAGTGGCTATGAGGTAAACACTTGATGTAGCAATGGAGGCAGAAGGTAAGGAAAAGTAAGGGGTAGGTGGGAGGAGCAGCCTAAACAATGGATATATGAAGAAGCTTTATGGAACCCAACTGGTTCTTAAGCTAATTAAAGCACAAGTTTAAAAAAATGACTTAGAACAGAGATATCCTACATGGGTGAACAGTGTTGCTCCCAGAAGACATAGGCTTTTAAAGTGAAAATCTCAGTGTCAGAGTGGTGGTTTGAATAAGAGTGTCTCCCATGGGGTCAGATATTTGAAGTCTTGACATATCTAGTAGGGTGCTGTTTAGGGATGCTGTAAAAACTTTAGGAGGTACAGCCTGGGCGATATCAGAAATACAGCACTAGTCTGGGATTTGCAGCTTGATAGCCCTGTTCCACTTCACTTCACTCTTTTAGCTATGTGTGTAGTTGAAGATGTGATTCCTTGTTTCCTGCCTTGACCGCTTTGCCTGCCAGTTGCTGCCATGCCCTCCCTCCATCACCACCGCGATGGACTCTCATCACTCTGGAACTGTGAGCCAAAATAAGCCCTTCCTTCTATAAACTGCCTTACGACAGCAATAGAAAGGCAAATTATATGCCAGGCACACTTACCTCCTTACAAGTTACTGGTTGGGGGGTACCAGAGGCACCCTACACAGGCTAGGCTATTGCTGTTGCTCTTGGTTATACATTGTAACTAGAAGATAAGTCTCTGTTGTTAAAGATATCATATGCTTTAGTTGTAAGTCATAGAGAAATCAATTTGAAGAAACCAGGAAGCTCCCTCTGTTAGCTTTCATAGTGCTAAAACATGCTATGCAGGCTGCTGCTGGGGGGGGGGGGAGAGGACTGCAGTGATCTTCCCCAGCCCTGGATCCTGCGTGCTGCAATAACAAACAACCAGGCCCATTAGCGTAACCTTAGCACTTCAGCTGTCTATCAGGGTAACCATCTGTTCCCTTGATCAGGCTTGAGATCTGTTCCACAAGAGGGAAATTATGCTTGTATTATAAATATGGTCAAAACCATGGCTAGGGAAGCCATGGGCCCTAAGAGAAATCACTTTAACCCAAGTATATTTATTTCCCCAAGACTATGAAAGCAGCCTCCCTAGCTACAGTTTCTGTCATCTAAAACACTGGAGAAAAGGCTCAGCAGCTAAGAGTACTGGCTGTTCTAGCTGAGGACTTAGGTTCAATTCCCAGCACCCACATGGTGGCCCATAACCATTTGTAACTCCAGTTCCATGAGATCTGACACCCTCTTCCGGTCTTCGTGAACACTGCGTACACATTCAGGCAAGACACTCATACACATAAAATAAAAGTAAAACACTCCTCATTTCTAAGAAATTAATGAGTAAATCACAAGCTTTTTGGTTAAATAACAATTTCCAATTTTCTCCCGTAGGAGGTGGGGGTGTTATCTCTGTTGCCTCCCACAAATTGGCTAAAACATCCCTTAGTCTGTTTTGTATTGCTATCACAGAATATATGATACTGGGTAATCTATAACGGGAGGTGGCTTCTTCTGTCTCATACTTTGGAAGGGTGCCAAACTCAAGGTTGGAAACTAGCTGGCTGAGTTAATCTGTAGCCTGGGAGAAAGCAGACAGGCCAGGAGATGCCTGTAGAAGGTGGGGGGGGGGGAGGTGGAACTGACCCTCTTTGTAACAACCCACTCCAGAAGAACTAGTCCACTTCTGCTAGAACTAACCCAGTCTCAGGAGAAGGAGTTAAAGGCCCCACCTCCCAACACCATCATACTGGCAACAGAATTTCAACATGAATTTGTGATGCCGATCATCTCAGCCACAGCATGTGAATTTCCAATGCTCTTTCCCTGCCACTGTTGTTAGTCCAGTCAGGCTGTTTCTTTCTTTCCTAAGCATCATATTCATGCTGCCCCCAAGATTGCTATTTTCCCCCTTCTTTCAGAATATCTCCCTCCAACCTCTCTTATTACCCGACACCTATTCATGCTTCAGTGGACCCCAGCAGACAGATTGCCGTCTTTCAGTCAAGTCTTGTCCTATAGCTAAGACCACAGCAGTGATTCTCGGTCGGAAATCCTCATGAAGCAGAGCATAAGAGCTGCGTGTGGATTATCCCAGGCTTGTGTTTGGTAGAGAAGAAGGTATGAAGCAAGAGCAGCTACAGTGACACTGATGTCTTGAAGACCTGCTGGGAAGGAACAGATAAACCTAGTCCTGTCACACTGATCCCATCAATGGTAGCACCCAGTAATGATTTTAGTAAATCCTGTGAGCTATCTTAAATTTCTCTTGCCAATTCTCATACTGTGTTTGAATGGATTAGTCAATTTGCTTTTATAAAGGTGACTCTGGGGAATTCTGTCAGAGCCACACATCCAGGCTAACAAAACCTCAGGGGAAAGTTCTGTTTCAACACCTCAGGTAATAGCCTGGAGGAGCTGCAGGTGTTCTTAACCTGTAGCCCCAGGGACTAAAACCTCAGGTTTCTTTCTCCCAGCAGGCCCCTCCTCCCCCACTGCCTTCCCACCTTAGCAGTTTCTTAGGAAGACCTTAGTTTGCTGGTGAGTGCATCCTGCTTCAGGAATTAAACAGCAGATACAGCCAAGGTTATTGTAAATCTGAAAGGTCTTATTATAGAGGGTTAATATAGTCTGTAGTCATACAGTTGCTTATATTTTTTATACTTTATTCAGTAGTCAAGACTGAACCAAGAGGCTTGGGCATTGCAGGCAAGCACTGTATCACTGAGTTACATTTCCAACCTTTGTTTTAAATCTTTAATATGCAACCATTGTGTGTATTTATGGAGAATAATCAACTAAAGTGCTTTTTTAATTCTTTGTACCAGGAACATTCAATACTCTCCCTGCTAGCTAATTGGAAACATTCAATTCTTTCAGGTTAACTAGTGTTCTGCTGTGCTGTGGAATGTCAGGAGTTACTCCTTCTGTCCATCTGCAGCCCTCCACTGACCACCACCCTCTCCCCAACCCTCCTGCTTTTCCCTTCCCAGCCACTGGCAACCATTCTTTTATTCTCTTAATCATGGGATTAAACTTGTTCAAGGTTCCACAAAATGTGAGAACATACAAAGTTTTAAACACAGAATTGCCTTAGTAATTTTTGTAAAATAAATGTTGCTTAGACAGGTTAGGAATATGGCTCAGTGAACAGAGTGCTTTCTCGAAAGCATAAGGATCTGAGTTTGGATTTCCAGCATCCCTGTTAAAAGGCAAGCTCTCTTGTATATGCTTACTCATCTTAATGCCATAGAAGCAGAAACAAGCTAGCTGAATCAGTAAGATCCAGGTTGAGTGGGAGACCCTGCCTCAAAACTCAAATAGAGGGAATTAACAAAGACATCTGACATCACCTTTTGGCTTCTGCATAAATACATACACAGATATGTGCACACACTAATTTTTAAAATGTTACTGAGCTATAATTTCTGTATTAGTTTGCTTTCTATTGCTATGATAAAGACCATGACCAAAAACAACTAGTGAGAGGAATGGGTTTATTTCGCCTTACAGATTACTATCCATGATTAAGAGAAGTTAAGGCAGAAACTGAAGCTGAGATCATGGAGGAATTCTGATTAATGGCTTGCTCCCAATGGGCTGCTCATCCTAGAGGTGGCACTGTCCCCTGTAACCTCCCATATCAATCTAGTCTAGAACCTCACACATCAAGAAAATATCCTACAGACTTGCCTTCAGGAGAATCTGATGGGAGCATTTTTAAGTAAGAGGTTCCCTTTTACCAACTTAACCTAGTTTGTGTTAGATTGGAAAAACAAACAAACAACCAAACAGTAATACATACTATCACTCCCTTGACAATTCAACAACACATAAATATGTCACTATTAACCTATAACCTTTCCATTTGTTTGTTCCAGGATCATATTACTATTACAATATAAAACATAATATAATAATAGAAGTCCCACAGTCTTTAAAAATTACACTTTAAAAGTTTTTTCTGACTTCTGTCCCTGAACCCAGGCCCTGATCGGCCGCTCCATAGCTGCAACACAGACCACTGCCAAAATTAAATAAAGACCAGATTAAAGACCTAAACAGTTCTATAACAACAAAGGAAATTGAAGTTGTCATTGAAAGTCTCCCAAATAAAAAAAGCCCAGGCCCAGAGCTTTTCAGTGCAGAGTTCTATCAGACATTCAAAGAAGAACTAATACAGATACTCCTCAAACTGTTCCATACAGCAGAAACCAAAGGAACATTGTCAAACTCTTTTTATGAGGCCACAATAACCCTGATACCCAAGACACTCAAAGATGCAAGAAAGAAAGAGAATTGTAGACCAATTTCACTTGTGAACATTGATGCAAAAATTCTCAACAAAATTCTGGCAAACCATATACAACAACATATAAAAAAATGTCATCCACCATGATCAAGTAGGCTTCATCCCAGAAATGCAGGGATATTTCAACATACAGAAAACCATAAATTTCATTCATCATATAAACAAACTGAAGGGAAAAAAAAAACACATGATCATCTCCTTAGATGCTGAAAAAGCCTTAGACAAAATCCAACATGCCTTCATGATAAAAGTCCTGGAAAGAGCAGAAATACAGGGAAAATACCCAAATATAATAAAGGCAATTTACAAAAAGCCAACAGCCAACATCAAACATGATGGAGAAAAACTCAAAGCAATCCTACTAAAATCAGGAACTAGACAAGGCTGTCCCTTCTCCCCTTATCTATTCAACATAGTTCTCAAAGTTTTAGCTAAAGCAATAAGAGAACAAAAGGAGATTAAGGGGATACAAACTGCAAAGGAAGAGGTCAAATTATCTCTATTTGCAGATGACATGATTATATATATAATGATCCACAAAATTCTACCAGGGAACTTCTACAGTTGATAAACACCATCAACAATATAACAGGATACAAGATTAACTCACAGAAATCAGTAACCCACCTATACACTAAAGATAAAATAGCTGAAAAAGAAATAAGGGAAACATCATCCTTTATAATAGCTGCAAATAGCATTAAATACCTTAGAGTAACTATAACCAAAGAAATAACAGATCTATTTGACAAAAACTTTAAATCACTGAAGAAAGAAATTGAAGAGGATATAAGAAAATGGAAAGATCTCCCATGTTTCTGGATAGGTAGGATCAACATACTAAAAATGGCAATTTTACCAAAAGCAATCTACAGATTCAATGCAATTTCCATCAAAATCCCAACACAGTTTTTTACAGACCTTGAAAGAACAAAACTCAATTTCATTTGTAATAACAGGAAGTCCAGGATTGCCAAAACAATTTTACTCAACAAAAGAACCTCAGGAGGCATCACCATCCCTGACTTCAAGTTATACTATAGAGCTACAGTAATAAAAACAGCCTGGTACTGGCATAAAAACAGACTTGTGGATCAACGGAATTGAATTGAAGACCCCGACATTAACCCACACACCTATGAACACTTGATTTTTGACAAAGAGGCCAAATATATTCAATGGAAGAATAAAAACAGACCATATTTTCATACCCTAAACAAAAATTCACTCAAAGTTGATCAAAGACCTAAATACAAAATGCAAAATGATAAAGTTCTTACAAGAAAACCAAGTTTTCTAATAGAGATTTGACAATGATTTTCTGAATAGGACAACAGAGGCACAGGCAAGAAGGGAAAAAAGTAGGTAAGTTCAACGTCAAAATTTAATACTCTGATACATCAGAATACAGAATTAACATAAACAGGAAAACCTATAGAATATTTACAAAATATTTACAAATCATTTATCTGTAAAAGGGCAAATATCTAGAATATACAAGGGACACCTACAGCTGGATGAAAACAACAAAATGATCTGAAAATAGCAAAGGACTTATTTCACAACAAGCATTTATGCAAATGACCAAAGAATACATAATAGGATATTCATATAATTAGCACTGTTCTGCAATCACTAATTATTAAATAAATACAATTAAAACCACAAGATCCCACCTACTATCTACTGAGATACTTGCCATTGGAATTCTCAAAGAAATACATATACAACCATATTTATGATGTCTGGAAGATGGAAGCAACCCAGGTATCCACTGGTGTTTGCAACTAAACAAAATATTGCCAATATAGAGAGTGAAATATTGCTGAAACATAAAAAGGCAAGGCATTCTTATATAGGTGCTACAATGTATGAACCTTGAGGATGTTATTCTAAGTGAAACAGGTCAGTTAGGTAAAAACAAATAATGATGGTTCTACTTACATCAAATACTTAGAACAATCATATTCATAGAAATTGAGAATAAGATGACTTCCAGGGTAAGGCAGACAAGACTGGAGAATTGGAATTTAAGGTAGAGAGTTTCAGTATTGCAAGATGGAGAAATTCCTAAAGACATATGTTATTGATGATTCTACAACAGCATAGATGAATTTAATCTAACTGAGCTATACATTTCAAAATGGTTTAGATGGCAAATTTGATGCTATGTGAATCTTACCACAATTAAGTATAGTACATAAAGTAAGATGCTTAAAAAAGTCTATTTTCAAGTCAGAGAAACATAAAAGTAAACAAAGATTTTGTGCACTCTTATTCAACCTTATTTTGACCACATGCTATTTAATTGGCAAGGTTTCCATCTGTGTTATTGTTTCACAGAACACTTTGAAAAACATTGCCCTGGGGAAATGCTGAGAGAACAAAACATAATCAGAAAGATGACTTTAATATCCAAAAACAAATTTATTAGTGGTAGAGCTTGTGGAATATGGACGAGTAGAGAGAGTCATAAAACTGATGAATGACAGAGTTGTGCATTACCTTAAAACACCCCTGAAGTTCAGAAGAACAGTTTTGGAAAGCTAGCTCTTAAGTTTAATTCCTTTGTAGCCCAATTAATTGTATCTCAATCAGTCCCATCTACTAATTTCTTTTCTTTGTATTTCTATTGTTTCTCTTAGGGTTTCTATTGTTGTGGTAAAACACTATGACCAAAAGCAACTACAGTTCCCACTCAGGTCACACTCCATCAGTGAGGGAAGTCAGGGAAGGAGCCTGGATGCAGGAACTAAAGCAGAAGTCATGCAGGAGAGCTGCTTACTGATTTGCACCTGTTGATTTTCTCAGTCTACCTTTTTACATATCTCAGGACCACCTTCCCAGGGATAGCACCTCCCTTAAAGGACAGGGTGCTTCCACGTCAATCATTAATCAAGGAAACATCTGTGAGATTTGCTTACAGGCAAGTCTTATGGCGGCATTTTCTCAGTTGAGGTTTTCTCTTCTCAGCTGTCTCTAGCTTATGTTGAGTTGACAAGAAAAAAAATCAACCAGCATAGTGTGTGAGAGAGAGATTGTGTGTGTAAGCATGTTAGTGTGTGTGAGAGAGATTGTGTGTGTAAGCATGTTAGTGTGTGAGAGAGAGATATTGTGTGTGCAAGCATGTTGTGTGTGAGAGAGATATTGTGTGTGTAAGCATGTCAGCATGTAAGAGAGCAGACACATTATTCCAATGTATACATGTGGAGGACAGCATGTCTGAATGTCAGTTCTCACCCTCTAGTTTCTTTGAGAATTATTCTGGCATTATCCACCACAACATGTGCAGTGTAGCTAGAGGATGAGCTTCCAGGGACCTCGATACTTCTGTCTCCCTTCTCTCTATAGAGCACCAGGATTGTGGACACACACCATCACACCTGACTTTTCTGTGCATTTTAACTCAGCAAGTGCTTTTATCCACTGAACCATTTCCCCAACCCAGAAAATAATTTTTAACTTTATTTTTCTGGCAGTATCGGAAATGAACCCAAGGCTTCATGCATGCAGGGCAGGTGCTCTACCACTGAGCTACAGTGGAGCCCTAACATACCATCTTCTGTTTGCCTTTCATATATACACCTATACACATTAGGCAAATTAGAAAGAATCTGGTGCAAAAAAAAAAAAACAGTGTATAAAGCAATGCCAATCACTGGGATTTTCCCCTGATGTAAAGACAAAACAAAAATAGGCATGGATTTATGAATTTGAACCACTGTTACCACAACCTAGGAGTTGAAGTAAATTTCTAGTATCAAATATCAGGTACATATTGCAAATTGCACAAAGAAAAAAATTTCAGCTTGTAGCTGTCCTGATTCGCAGATTCTTTCCAAATCTATAGAAGCAAATCACAAATTGGGCAATTTTTATCCTATATTTAATAGATTTTACCATGCAAATGAGGTGTTCCCTGTGCCCAAAAGAATGGCCATTCTCACACCAGAACCCTTCTCTGTATCACCAAATCCATGTCTGAGATTAACTCTGGCCTTGAGTGGCCTCATGTCTTCTCAGCTCACAATGCACTTTTTATGTTTTGGCCAGAAGAATGTGATTCAGACCAAAGTAGAATGTAAAATAATAACTTTTCATGAAAATTTTGAAGAAATCTTTTCCATCATTACCTCAACTGTGCTTCACATTATTCATTATAAACCAGATACTGTAAGTACCAGCCCTGAATCAGCCAGTACTGACTAATGGGATGCAGCATTACAAAAGGAAGTAAGGACTCAGGTGTCACTTGGGAGCAGAGGGAGAGAGAGAGAGGAAGAAAGAGAGGGAGAGAGAGAGAGAGAGAGAGAGAGAGAGAGAGAGAGAGAGAGAGAGAGCCTATTGTTTCTCTCTGGTTATAATATAAAGTGATCATTAAAGAGCACATTCTTAGGCAGGGGAGATGGCTCAATGAGAAAGTACTTGTTGCACAAGCAGAAAGACCTGAGTTCAAATCTCCAGAACCCATGGTAGAACATATCTCTAATCTCAGTATTCCTATGGTGAGATGGGCAGCAGAGATGAAAGCATCCTCAGAAACATCCACGTCAGTTAGCCTGGCATAGGTCATTGGTGAACAACAAAAATAAACCCTGCCTCAAGCAAGGTGGAAGCCAAGGACAGACACTCAAGTTTGTCCCCTCACCTACACACATGGACACAAACATACATACACACACAACATAGACAGACACAAAAAATTATATAAAAGATTGCAGCAAGACATAAAAAATACATTATATTAAAATAAAGGCATAAGCATAAACTATATAAGCCTTGAGATCTTGTGGGTTTGTATATATTTGTGAATTTAAATAAGATCCGTAAGGATGTGTGTTGGTGCTCAGAGTTTTTGTACTAAACATCATCATTTTTGTTTTAATTTTATACCTGTCTTTGAATTTCAAAAATAAAATTATGTTGTTACATTTATTTAGCATGTGTGTATGTGTGTGTGTGCACATGTGTATGCCACCATGTGGAGATCATAGGACAATTTACAGGAGTTGGGTCTCTCCTTCCACCATATGAGCTCCAGGGATCAAACCCTCCTAGTCAGTGCCTTCACTCACTGAGTCGTCCGTCTTTACCAATTTTGTGCTAATATACTCTGTCTTCTACATTTTCTTTTGCAACTACTGTTTATATTCTTGTCCAAAATGTCCCATGTAAAAAGTATTTTTATTTTTCTAACTCACTCTATGCTAGGATGTATCGAACAAGTTTTTGCTTGCTAAGCGTGTAACTATTTTAATGACTGAAATCTCACATATCATTAATGTTTATTGATTTTCTAACTGGTTGTTTTGTGTGAGGAGTTATAAGCAGGAAAACATTGTGGCTTTTCTGTATTAACAATATTTTGCTAAATTAAATTTTTATTTCAATCTGTTGATTTAATATTTTGATCATGATATTTATTGATGAAGAGAATATCTCAATCAAATTCTGAAAATGACCTGTAAATTCTTCAGCCTCAGTATTCACTGAAGTGTCAGATTTAATTTAACTTGTGTCAAACTATAACTTACAGAGACAGAGCTCACAAAACGCATATAAAAATCTTGAATTTCAGGGACTGGAAAGATGTCCCAGTGGTTAAGAATGTTTAAGAACCCAGAGGATGAGTTTGATTTCCAACATCCAGGATATCTGATACTCTCTTCTGGTACCTGTACACATGTCACACACACACACACACACACACACACACACACACACACACACACACATACTCACAAGTAAATAAAAACAAATCTTTCTAAGAGAAAAAGTATAATAAAAATTAAAATCAGTAATGTCAAGACACGTAAGCTGTTAGCTGTAAGCAGCCTTCAGAAATCACTACAAATGATAAGTAGAATGTATGAAAATAGAATCACTTTGATTTTTATCTTTGTCTATCTCCCTGTTTGTATCAGGAAATTCAGTGTAAGTCAACACCTTAGCTAAAGTCACTACTGTGGTGATGAAACTTCATAATCCAAAGCAACTTTGGAGAAGAGGATTTATTTGACTTACACTTCCATATCACGTCCATCATGAAAGAAAGTCAGGGCAGGTACCTGGAATCAGAAGCTGATACAGAAAATACAGAGGGGCTCTCCTTACTGTGCTGCTTCCCCTGGCTTGCTCAGCCTGCTTTCTTTGCATGGTAACCTGTTTTACTATTTTTCTTTTTTATTTATTTAATTTAAAATAGACTTTTTTATATAAAATATATTCTGATTATAGTTTCTCTTCCTCCTACTCCTCCCAGTCCTTCCCTACCTCCCCTCACCTCCATATCCTTTCCTTTTCTGTCTCTCATTGGAAAAAAAAAGGCTCCTAAAAGATAACAACCTACCATGCCAAAGTAAAACACAACGAGATGAAGTAAAAACCATCATATCAAAGTTGGGCACAGCAACTCAGCAGGAGGTAAAAAATCCCAAGTGCATGTAGACTTATTCTCAGCATCGAGTCCCATAAAATACTAATAGCTATAATTAATGCACAGTGAACCTGGTGCAGAGCCAAGCAGGCCCCCTCCTTGCTGTTTCAGTCACTATGAACATACACATGTCTTGCTTAGTTAATTCAGAAGGCCTTGTTCTCCTGAAGTACTCCATCCCTTTGGTGTCCCAGCCAGCGGGGTCTTCAACAAAGGCTGGAAACTGGGGCTGAGACAAACGAAGAAACAGGAACATGGAGGAATTTGCATTCAAACTCTGGCACACTTTATTTTTCCAGCCATCATTTAAATAGAATCTCAGAGTGTGAAGGATGCATGTAGCTGGGAGGAAGGAGAGAATTATTCAAAAAGGTGGCAAGCCCGAGGGGAGGGGTAACAGGCAGGGTAGAATTGATGTGGAAATCTATCTGTTCTCAGTTGAATGCCTGGAGAATGTCACCTGCTGGTCTTAGAGCATCAAAGGAAGCCACCTGGATTCATGGCCTAGTTTAAAACAATAGGGGCTAACTGTAGAAGCTAATTTATAAACTGAAAAATGGCTAAGATAGGCTTTAGCTCTTAAAACTCAACTCTTCTACAGGATTCCTTGAGTGTAGTGAGATTATGTTCTGGTACATTGTAACTATTTATCCCTCCTACTTATTTAATAAAAAGCTGATTGGCCCCAAGGCAGACAGGAAGTGTGGGCCGGGCTACCAGACTAAGAAAACTCTAGAAGCCGGAAGGGCAGAGCAGAGACACTGCTAGACCCAGAAGAATGGAAACCAAGATGCTGCTTTGAAAAAGGTACTAAGCCACATGGCTAAACAAGAATTATGGGTTAGTTTAAGAATTAAGAGTTAGTAAGTCATGTGCCTGAGCCATAGGCCAATCAGTCTGAAATTAATATAAGCCTTTGTATGATTATTTGAAGCTAAGTGACAGCTGGGTTGTGAATGGGTCCAAACCTCAGGGTTAGACAGGAAATTCAGGCCAGAAACTTCTTATTATACTTGAGTTCTGAGGAAAGGGAATTGATGGCACCCTCATATTTAGACTCTTCCCCACTTAACATTTTGCTGTGGGTCTCTACATTTCAGCCTGCTTTCTTAAAGAACCCAGGACCTCCATTTCAGGGATGGTGTCACTCACAATGGACTGGGCCCTCCCACATAATCACTAATTAAGAAAATGCCCTACAAGCTTGCCTACAGCCTGATCTTATGGAGGTGTTTTCTTAGTTGAGGCTCCTTCCTCTCAGAATACTTTAACTGTGTCAAGTTGACATAAAACTAGACAGAACAGTTCATCTATTAGTCCATAGCTTCAATATATAAAAACAAATGAATATATACAAACAAATGAAGAACCTGGAAAGTCACCAAAAAAAAAATTAATGAAGAAAAAAAATATTGAATTTGTATCAGTAAATGTTTCCCTCCAATTGACATTTTATTTCAGCTACAAAGAATTGTGACAAAGCAACTTACTAGCCTATAAAGTTAATTTAAAATGTTGCCTCCAAAGTCAGATTTGGACAACATCCCCAAAGAGAAAATGCCTCCAATAAATTCTTAATTTTGAGCAATTTCAAACACCTATCCTTAGGACTCCCATATAAAGTAACAAGTGAAAGATTCCACAAAGTTAAGATCCAAGAAATAATAAGAAGGATTTGGAGTGACCCTGTTCTTGGAAAGAAGAAACTGGAGACTACTCCCTCACCCAGTCCATGACATCATGATTCTAGGACAGGACAGACCTTATGAGTATGCTGGGGAACTCATGCACTATGGTAAGGGTCAGTGAGTAGTTTTCCAGGAGAATTCCAAGCAGGAAGAGATACTTCTAATAAAAAGGGATTTACAGTGACCTTTTTAAAAAATCATTTACAGTAATTATTTACATTAATCTTGCTTGATCTCAGCAGAAAAACAAGCAGGAAACTCAGGGTGATATTTCATGGGGATCAACTATGTAGATTTTACACTAGAAAAGCAAAGTACTGCCATACCAATGTGCTAAAGAACATTCATATTGTGTCCATACATCCATGGACAATAATATTTGCTCAGTATTTACTAAAAATATGCTGCAATCATCTACCATAGAGGATATAGCTTATAAATACAAATCTAGCAAGGCAGCTATTAGAGAGACTGCATTCTACAGAAGAAAAGAAAACTCATGAATTCATTCATGAATCAATAGATAAGTCAAGTACATATTGGTTTTGAGAGTCTATTCCTATGTAGCCATAGCTGACACCAAACTCACCATGTAGACAGACTAGCCTGGATTTCTACTGCTTCAGCCTCCCAAATACAGAGATTATAGGTATGCAGCACCATATTCAATATCTATGGGAATCATTAATGCATAATTCTTAATGGATGTTTATGGCATACTTTCTTTGTAAAAGTACCAGCCTTTTCACACTTGCACATTCTCATAATTTCAGACATAAAATCAGGTGATCCTAAAATTTACCAGTTGAATTCCTACAAATATAACAAAATTATTCATGAGGTGAGAAATGAAGTATTGAATACAAAAGCTTTGTCTAGGATCAGGGTCTACAGACTATTTGACTTTGTAAGAAGTGTCTTGCAAGTGTGTTGGCCATCTTCACTAAGCAGAACCTGACTCTTGATCCACACATTTAGAGATGGGCCATCCTCTCTTCACTGTTCTGCACAAATGACTGTGAACTCAGGTTGTGTTTCTTTCACTGGACATAATCAAGTTCCCTGAAGAAAACGGTAAATGAGGATTATAATATGGTTCAGAAAGTAGATTACCTCCACATATTTGGGGGATTTTTCTTGGTATGTTTTGTTTTTGTTTTACATTTGACTTTTTTCTCTTTGTGGGGGCACCACTCATTTCTCTCCTTAATAAGTATAATATATGTATATTATATATAACATATATAATAATAGTAACAGCAAGCCTTAGTTGGCTTGTTTCTAGCCAACTTTTTTTTTTTTTTTAAACTTAAATTGTCCCATCTATCTCTTGCCTCTGGGCTTTTGGTTTTTTGGTTTTGTTTTCTATTTCTGTATACCTTTCTTTACTTCTTTGCTCCCAGCTTCATGGCTGGCTCCTAGAATCTTCTTTTCTTGCTCCTAGGTCTCTCCTCCCATATTTCCCCTTCTATTTATTTTCTCTGCCTGCCAGCCCCACCTATCCTTTTCCCTGCCTTACTATTGGCTGGTCAGCTTTTTATTAGATTATCATGTGTTTTAGACAAGAAAAATAACACAGTTTCACAGAGTTAAACAAATGCATCATAAAGAAATGCAACACATCTTTGTATCATTAAACAAATATTCCACAGCATAAACAAATGTAACACATCTTAAACTAATATTCTACAACACACACAAGCATGGAAACATGCGTTTAAATTATTAGCACCAGAACAAAGGGCTAGGCAGGGCAAAACATGCCTGTATTCCCAACACTGGGAAAGTGAAAACTATGATTCACTGTCCAGCCAGTCTAGCCAAGGAGATGAGTTCCTGGTTGAATGAAAACCCTGTCTCAAAATATGAGATTGAGAGTAGTTGAGGAAAACATCTGACATTGACCTTTGCTTCCACCCATACACATATGTGCATAACCTATACACACACATGTGTATAACCATCACACACATCCATATACACACCAAGCAAAATATGATGGCACAGCATGTTCTCCTAAAGTAACAACTACTGAATGAATCCATTTTCTTCTAGAGAGAAGCATTATTTGTTCAGACCCTCAAACAATGCAAGTGTGCTTCCCACATTGCCCAATTTCCTGAGAACTATCAGGACAATGGGGAAAGAACTCTGCTTAACTTTTCAAAAAACATATCAATTTTATCCCAACTATATCCAGTGCCTTACAGTTGACTGTACAGAAGTAAACCAAGGGCTGGGAGTGTGGCTCCGTGGCCAACTGCTTCCTAGCCTGTGGAAAGCCTTAGGTTCAGTTCCCTACACTACCCAAGATGAGTGAATTACTAAATAGATCCAAACCAGAAACATCTGCAGCAATTTGCAAGGTGGTGAATGAGAAGCTATGGGTTCCAAAGGAATCTCTTGTTTCAGGTGCCTGCCCTGTGCCTGGAGGGCAAGAGGAAGGACTCAAGGCTACAGGAAGCAGAGGATCAGGAGGCTCTGGGAGGACTGTTGTTTACACTCCTGTAACAAGCCTATTTCCAAGCCCAGTGAAGCTGAGAATATCCACAAAAATGTAATAGCATCAGCACCAAGAATTCAGTCAAGTGTATTTGTGCCCAGTTCTATGACTGGGGATGAAATGAGAGCAGAGAAGGATTACAACTCAGCTCAATGGCTTTAGATCACTGATTTCCCCAGTGCTAAGAAAAACCTGCTATTCATGGGGTCTTTTAACAGAGGATTTTTTCAAATGTACAGTTCCGGGGAAACTTAGACTTTCATATTTTTACACATTAGTATGCACATGTTACATATATTATTAATAAGAACTGGATCCTATCCTTAAAGAAAAAAAAAAAAAAAAGGATGTTTCTAGAATCTGAGCTATCTAGATCATGTCAGTGAGAAACTTCTGGATTATCTTGATTTTTTCAATGCTTACATGGTTGAAACTTTATTATTCACAACTGTGAAACCTTGCCAAGATCTGAGCACATAGGCACACAGAGACAGACAAACACACACACAATACTATTTAACTGATAATTTTAAAAATGCAAAATCTCTCAGGGACAATAACAACAACAACAAAATTACCTTTTGGAAATGACTCCATTCTGATGTAGAAGGTTAATACATTCATGAGTGGTTCCCTGACAGAGAACAATTCCATTGCAAGGTTTATAAATGAAAGGCTCAAATGATTATAAAGATGCTTTTTAAAGGGACAAGTCATCTAGAGACAGACATCGTGACACAAATGATTTTCTTTGTGTGTTAGTTGGATCTGTGCGCCTTGGAGTACCTTACAAGCAGACTTCAACAAAGTCAGTCCTGGAATGTTCAAGAATCTTCAATGAAGCCAGTGTGAAGAGGAAGAATATGAAACAAAGTTAGAAAGACACTGGTCCCAGAATAAGTAGGCTTCACAGTCCATAGCCATATTTGTTTCTTTTCTGTGTGAGAATAGGAGCCATGAGACATTTGTAAGCAGTTAAGCAACATGATGCTTACCTGTAACCATGGCTATAGTTTGCCAATCAACTCATTTTGCTTCTTCCCTGAATACACAGCAAGGTCATTGTTTTCAGTTTCCCTAGAGGGACAGGATCTTGCAACTGACTTCTGGATAAGTGCAAAGAGCCAAAATGAAACACGCTACTTCTCATTCCTAGCCAGAGAAAACCCTCACACATTTTCTGTCAGATGCAGAACATCAATTCCTTAACTCAGAGAAAGTGAATAGTTTGCACTAATGAGCTATGAGCCTCTCTCTGAATAGCCATGTAGATCAGAGTCCTTTCACCTACACACTGCCAACAGTAAACATTTATTGTGCTTAACCTCTGGGATTTGGTATTTGTTAGAGCAGTTAGTGATAGGACTAGCATGGGATGCCAGTGAAATCCTCCAAGTCTAATAGAATGCTGGATTTGATCTGATTACAGTTGATGGAAGCAATCAGATTCCTTTAATATGTATAACATGCTGGTGTATTGTGATTGGATGTGAAATTAGAAGACTCAAAGACACATTATATGGAAATCGAGGAAGAAAACTATGAGTTTCAAGCAGTGACACCCTGTTAAATAAGTAAGATGAGAAGCCACAATGACTGAAAGATCATTGGCATCATCAACAACTAGAAAGATGAAAATGAAGCTGCCTTCAACTGAGCTGGAGAAAGCTTCTGAGACAATCAGATCTGGAAGACAAATTCTAAGGAAGGTAAGAATTGAGATCCAAAGATAAATGCCATGTAGGCAGTTGAGTACACCGAACTATTGTCTGGAGGCAAAGTCTGGGCTGGAGAAATCATTTCAGAGCTGTCAACCTAACATTCAAGTCATAAGACAGTTTGAGATCTCAAATGTGCTGGTGTAGATGAAAAGGGGAATAGCAGCATGCCCAGGAGGTTTCTATTTCCAAAAGGTTTCTGAGGTTAAGAAAATATACAGTAAGATATTTTGGAAAGGAAACCCAGGGAGGTGCAAAAACAAGGCAGACAGGAACCAAATCAAAGGCTTCAATGATGGAGTAATTTAGCTGACTGGCGTACAAATGGCAGATACCTTAGAAGCATTATGCTTTACTCATTTAGTGTACTACCTGATGCATAGCAGCAATAAATAAATATTAATGAATTATAGATGAGTCTAAATAATAACTATAATTTGTTTCAAGAATTGAGAGGGCTGCTCAAGCGATGCACAGTAAGAATTATATTGTCGGAAAACAATCAAATGGAATTTGCTATAAAAGCACCTAATTAAATGGCAGTTTCATTCAGCCCCAGCAACAAGTCCTATTTTTGTTATCTATCAGTGATATATACAATTCTTATTCACATAGCGAGGCCTAATTATGAGGGAGGGCTAGTTAAGAGGGAGGAGACCCATGGGAGAGGTAGGGGGAAAAAAGAAGACAGTGAAGGCTAAAGATGATCAAAGTATATTATATGTATGTGTGAAACTGTCAGGGGGAAAGAGTATTGTCACAAAAGACCCAAAATCATGTGATTCATTTATATTATTTATATGAAAATTCCAGAATATACAAATCCAGAGAGAGGAAAGAAACATTAGTGATTGTCGGGGCCTGCAGGAGAATGGGGACCAGGAAGAGCTACTATGCTACTATTAGAATGAGGGTATCTTTGGGGTAATGGAGAAGTTCTAGAAGATAATGACCATACCTTGCAAACAATCTTAAACTTCAGAAACATGCAAACTACACCTAATGGACTGTTTGGTTTTGAAAAGTAAATCTTACACTATCTGAGCTATATTTTACTTAATAAAACTTTCACAGATTAGGAAAAACTCTCTGATAGCATGTCCAGGAGCTAGACAAAGCAATTTTGGAAATGAACAGCATAGAATAAAGCTTTAGTGTACAGTTCCATGAGTTTTAACAAGAATGTATGGCTATGTGATCTATACAAGATAGATAATTTTTTTAAAAAAATTCTTTTCCTCTGGAGAGTTCTAGATTTTAAATGCAAAGTCATACAAGAAGATGCATGGCAGGAGTAGGCACATAAAAGGGTTCTCCACAGCACTAATCATCAAGGAAATGAAAATGTAAACCACAGTGAGATGTCATTCTACAACTAATACAAAGGGCATGATATTTAAAATTGGGAAAACTGAGTGCTCAGCAGATGTACAACTGGCACCTTCTTCTTTTCCTGAAAGAATGTAGACCCTTGCACAGTCTTCACTGAACCTGAGTTTGGCAGTTTCTTGTAATTTAAACATGTACTTACTGTAACAGGGGTGCCGAAGTATGCTAACAGGTCACTGAGCTCAAAGAATTGGATGTTGGGAACTGAGAGGAGAGAAGTACAGCTTTGTCTCTTCAGGATACTAGGAATCTGGGCATCTTTAAGAACACTGAGACTGGCTTTAGTACTTTAAAGGGTCCCTGGGTTCTCCCCTTCCCACTATTTGTCCTGCTTAGATACCCACCTGCTGGTCTTTCCCGTTTCTCTTTGCAATGTGTTCTGGGAACACGAAGCTGTCACTCAGGAAGTTTGCTTTTGCTTTCTTTGGCTACATGTGTTCCTCAAAACCCTCCTTCAAATAACCCAACTATTCTGCTTCTGGTTATTTCTACACACAAAATAAGACTTTTGGTTCTCAGAAAAAAACAGCTGTCAGCTAGGCATGGTGATACATGGCTGCCTGTTGATCAGCACTGATTAAAAATTTGAAAGTAACCTAACTGTAATATAAAATATTTTCCAAGCACTGGGTAGGCTGAATAAAGAAGACAAGGTCTTAGGCTATGGTGTCTAAAAAGTAAGGTTTTGTCTCAATTGTGCATAACCACCACCAAGTTGGAAACATTCCAAATGACCTTTTCCTGGGAGAAGAACATACAGAACAATCATTTTTCAATGTGAAATGACAATGTATGGGTATATGTGAAAGGCTCCCTGGTTTGGTATATGTGCAAGTCTGTTTTGTATCATACTAAACTGTGAGTTTAGTTCCATATTGTCGTTCTAGAAAGTAAAGTTTACTAGTTTGTCTGTATTGTCTCGTTTCAATGGACTGTCAGGTTTGGACAAGGGAACAGTGAGAAAAGAACAGAACTGTTGTCTTTTGGGAAAATATGTGAGACTGAAATATCTAATAGGCACACAAAAAAAGATAGCAAGAAAGATTACTCTAAATGAGACAGTCAGTCATTGGTACTAAGCAATTTCAGCTGTGTCCTAGATTCCAAAAGTAAAGTCAATACTGAGCACAATAGTTCTTTAGAAGCCCAGGGAAAGCCTAATTGACTACTGGGTTCTTACAATGCGTATCCATTTCCCAACACTAGGTGAAAGTTCCAATGTATTCTTAAAAAAATAGGCCAGTAGCCATTTTAATGACAGTATTGTTAGTGAATCCCTCAAGACTTCCAGCCAACTCAGGCACACAGATAAAATTCTCCGATTTTTTTAAAAAGTATTGTGATTTGATGCTATTCACATTAACCTCTTGATTTTTAACCATTTAATGTTCTTCTGCAATTTATTTTTTATTTTTAAATTATCACCAAACAAATCTTAATTCTTTGTGGTGATGCACTTGTAGTAATCTACATTATATATTGGGAAGGGAAAAACCCCACCTCTGGCTTATTGGAAAAGTGCTAACAAAACCTGTACCTGATCTGTTTGCAGGATCCTAGGGAGGTGTTATACAGTGGAGAGGGGAGGGGAGGGAAAGGGAAGGGGAAGGGAGGGGAGGGGAGAGGAAGGATAGGAGGCAAAGCTGATGCAAGAATGATCTGGACCATAATTGAGGACCATCAGAATGGCCCAGAGATCCAGACTACTCAGTGTGCAAAGCTCTTGCTCTGTAAACAGGACCCGAGTTTGGATTCTCAGCACTCACACAAAAGCTAGACCTTGTGCTACACAACCATAACCCAGACCTAGGGAAGCAGAGACAGGAGAATCCCTGGGGATTGCTGGCCAGCCAGTCTACCCAAAATTGTCAGTTCCAGGTTCAGTAAGAGTGACCCTTGTCTTAGATATAAGTGAGCCTGTCTTAGATGGTCTTTATATTTTATTTTCTTACCTAGCTTCATGGAATAAAGCATATGTTAAAAACTGATAGATTAAAATTTTTGTATGTAGGTGTGTACATGTTCATATATGTAAATGGGCACCTTGCGTGAGTGCAGATGCCAGCAGAGGAGATGGGGTATACTCTTCTATCACTTTCTACCTTTTTCCCTTGAGAAGTGCATCTCCCTGAATCTGAGTGTGTACTGGTGGCCATAAAGCTACCGAGGTCCTTCAGTCCTCACCACCTCCAGAATGCTGGGGTTACAGGTGCTTGTGACCATGCCCAGCTTTTTAACACTGCTTCTGAAGATGGAAACTCAGTTTCACATACTTGTGCTTCAGCTGCCCTTACCTGCTCAGCCTCCTCCTAAGCCCTAGTCTATATCTTTTCAATCTGCACCATCACTTTGCTATGGAAATTCTTTCTAGCATATAAAACAGATTCTCTACCTTTAGTATGTTTCCCTATACACCTTACCTTTGTGTTTCTTTTGTGGTGTGTGTGTGTGTGTGTGTGTGTGTGTGTGTGTGTGTGTGTGTGTGTGCGTGTGCATTTCTCATACATGTGAGAAGACCACAGGCTAATGTCAGGTGTTTTTTTATATTCTTGTCCACCTTTTATCTAATACAGGGGCAATTCTGACAGCCCTGACATCAATTAGAATAAAATAGATAAACTGTGGTTCTTATAAAATTGCAGGGACTTTCATTTTACCACAGACAGATGAAGAACTTTATACAGAAGCTCCCCTGCAGGAGGGGGCACTGAGCTGAAGAAGGTTCATTCATCTGTATCAGACTCCCAGAGCCTTAAAATCTTCCATGGCCAGCAGCAATGGGTATTTAAATGGCAGTGCTCCTTGTTACTTAGTATTCAGAGGAAGCAGACAGGGGACTGAATGTTTACTTGGACTGTAGGCACAGCAAACAGCTTTCTGATAATGTCTCCCAAAGCCATCTTGAATTTTTTCTCACCGTGAAAAGAAGTTCAGATTTTAAAAGCCACAGCAGCATTCAGAGATATTCCTTAATGACTTACATTTTCATATTTTAACTTCTGTATCATAGCTGGAAATAATTGCATATAAGCAGTTTAAAAGTGGGTTACAGGTCATAAATCTTATTTCTGCAGGTTGGATGCTCACATTATAAGGGCATAAGTTGACAATTTAGGCTAACCCTGGAGTAGACAACTTTTACAAATCAATCAAATCAATTTGGGCTTTTTCCCACAGATAAATGGGAAGTGTTCTGCCATGGTTAACTTTCTCTTAGAATGCACTAGGTCAAAGCAGGAAGCATAGTTCAGTGGTAGAGTACTCGCCTGGTATGTAGGAGGCCTTAGAGCCATTCTAAGGTATATGACTCGGATGACAGAAGGACGCCTGGGGAGATGGTTTAGTAGGTGAGAGTATTTGTTACACAATCTTGCAGCCCTGAGTTCAAACTCCCAGAAATCAACGTAAAAGCCTGGCATGCCATGAAAACCCTGGAATCCCATGCACATAAAATCTATAAACCCAGGCTCATGTTGTGTGAAAACAAGATAATTGCTGTCTTGATGCAACCAGCCTTGTGCCAGGTTCAATGAGTATCCCTGGGCTAAGGTAGTAAGATAAAGCGTGGTAGAAGAGGGCACCATTTCAGTAGCTGAATGTAAATGTAGATCATCAGGCTTCCAGCAAGTAGTTTTACCTGCTCAGCTATCTTAACATCCTCAGGCCCCGAACTAAAATTGCATTTGCTCATGTTATCAGAAGATTTTGCAAAGCTGGACTTGGTAGCAGAGGTCTATAGAATTAGCTTTGGCTGTTAGTATTTTGCATGTGGAAGGACAGAACCAGACACACTGCCAAAGAACCATGTTGAGTTTATTTACGGGTTCGGGGAGGGGAAGAGAGAGAGAAAGAAAGGGAGGGAAGAGGGAGCAGAGGAGAAAGAGAGTGTCTGCCATATGGTTGTGGCTTTTTAAAGGGTGATCATGAAGAGCCCAGGCGTGGTGTGTCTCCTCAGAGCCCCTCTGCAGGCGGAGCATGGCTGCAACACGGCTCGCAGCCACGCCCACACTAACTTTAGCTACTTGAGTGGCTAAGGCAGGAAGACTACAAGTTCAACACCAATTTAGATCACAAAGTGACTTCAAGGCCAGCCTGGGTGACTTAGTAAAGCCCTATATAAAATTTAAGTTTTGTTGTTGTTGTTGTTGTTGTTGTTGTTTTTAAATAAGACTGGGCATATCGTTCATTGTTAGACTTTTGCTTAGCATTCTTAAGACCATAAGGTCAATTCCCAGTACTAATGGGAGAAAAAAAAATGTTTTGCAATTAATTTTAAATTCCATCTTTTTCAAAATGGCATTAGAAAACATAACCAAAAGACTGGCTCTTTTATTGGATAAAACAGTCTTTTTATAGTAGAGATTCTGTTCTATTTTGAGGTAGTATCTCAAAGCACACAGTTAATGACAGTTTTGAAGTCTATTATTTGAAGTCCTCTCTCAGTAACACCATGACCTAGCTGCCTACTTTTAGCAGTTTACTTCTCTTCTCTAAGGTTTACTTGTAAAGCAGCAAGAAAAAAAATTCAATGGCTCTGTTTTCATTGACTTACTTACATATTTAGTGGTGCTGGAGATTGATCTCAGTGCCCCAAGAATGCTAATACTCCCTGAGCTATACCCTCAAGTCCCAAAACACAACCTCCCAACTGAACAAGTCAACTGACCTTTATAAACAAGCTCCTCCAGCTATAAAAGGAGCTGTTGAACTGTCTAGGAAGACTTGTTAGGTGGACAGGTAACTTCACCACTTAAAAGAACCATAAATGCATTCAGTCACTGTGTCACTTGTGGGCATATAAAATGGCCAATAAACTAACAACACAGTATGCATGTCTGTTAATCAGTCTATAGAATTATCTAGTCATTTCGCATACCAGTCACAGTCTTAGGCTCTCAGACTAATCAGAAAAGCACACATAGAAAAGACCCAAGAGACAGAGTCCTTGCATTTCTATTTCTGAGAAAGCTTTTGGTAGAGAAGTATGAATGGATAAAGTCATTTTTACCTCATGGATGCTCAGATCTGAGTCTATCTGGGCATGTGAACTAAAAATGTGACTGAACTCTGCCACTCTATCTGCTTCAGTGGTTTTCAGCTCAGGTTTCTTCCCCACAGGAGCTTATTCTGTATTGCTTCATCTTGGCCTCTCATACCCTAGAGTAGAACATTTTGAGAGATTTCTGTGAAACAATTATTTTTTCCACAAGGAAGCAATGTCTCAGACCTCTGCTGCTATTGTTCTGACAAATTCCTCTGCCTGATAGACTTGGGGGGGCTCACTTAAACACCTTTTACTTGCATTTTAATATCCAGTCAAACAAACTTAGCATTCATTTCTACATTTTAAATAAATTCCTACTTGGGTTAGGAGGTTAGGCAATAACATCCTCTTCAGGCTTAAAAGCCATTTTTAAGCATTAAAGAATTAGTTCAAAATATATTACAAGATTTTGCATTAAAACTTATGCTAGAATGAAGGATGTTAAAACACCAGAATCCAGAGGCAGAGTGGGAATCAGGCGGCTTCAGACAGAGAGGATCCCAGGTCCAGAGCAAAATGGGAGGTGAGCAGGTTCCAGCCCCTGGGCATCTAGGGGACTTCATCCCAGAGGCCAGAGCCACAGTCCTAGATTTGACCTCATGGACAGGCCTGCCATGGACTGGGGCTGAGAGAAGCCTTCCCTAGCCATCCCAGAGGTAACATCACAGATGCCCAGGTCCTGCCTTCAAGACAGACTGTGTCATCACAGAGGAACAGATGTCTCTCTGAACAGCATGACTCCATGGTGTCCGAGGCAGAATAGGAGTCAGGTGGCTGTAGACAGCAAGAACCCCATGGTCTGACCAGAGTAAGAACATGCAGACTCTTATATCCAGAGCAGGCAAGAGATCCACAATTCCTGTAGCCACAACTGACTAAGACTCCACTAAGACATGACTAAGAGTGAACCAAGAAAGCAAAGGGCAGATGTCAGTACAAGAATATATATAACAATATAAAGAACAACAAGGCACCACCAGAAGAAACTGATGTCCCTACAACAACAAGACCTGAACAGAGCAAGGAGGAGGAAACAGAAGGAAACATCAATACAAAAATCTTTATGAAGATTATAGAAGCCTTAAAAGAGGATATAAAAAAAAGTCCCTTAAAAAACAGAAGAAAAAAACAAATAAAAAAATTGGAAGAGATGAACAAATCCTTGAAAGAAAACAAAGAAAATCAAGAAAGAGAAATCCAAAAAATGAAAGAATTATTCCAGGAACTAAAAGTTGAAATAGAAACAATAAAGAAGACACAAAACAAAGCAAAGGATGAAACAAAGAATCTGAAGAAATGAACTGGAATTACAGATACAAGCATAAGGAACAGAATCCAAAAGATAGAAGAGAGAATCTCTGGAGTGGAAGACTCAATAGTGGAATACATAAATCACTCAAAGAAAACACCAAAACCAAAAAAGCCATAACACAAAATGTTCAGGAAATCTGGGACACCATGAAAAGACTAAACCTGAGAATAATAGGAATAGAAGAAGGAGACGAATACCAACTCAAAGGCAAGATAATGTATTCAATAAAATCATAGAAGAAAACTTTATCAGCCTAAAAAAGGAAATGCCTATAAAGATAAAACAAGCTTACAGAAAACCAAATATATTAGACCCCCAAAAAAGTCTGTTGCCATATAATAATTAACCACAAAACATACAGAACAAAGAAAAAATATTAAGAGCTGCAAAGAAAAAGGGCCAACTTACCTATAAAGGCAGACCCATCAGAATAAAGCCAGACTATTTAATGGAAACAATGAAAGCAAGAAGATCCTGGTCAGAAGTTATACAGACACTAAAAGAGCATAGCTTCCAACCCACTACTATACTCAGCAAAACTATTAATCACCATAGGTGGAATATTTCACAAAAAAGACAAGTTGAAACAATACCTGTCCACAAATCCAGTACTACAAAAAGCACTTGAGGGAAAACTCCAACCTAAGGAATCCAGATACACCCATGAAACCACAAACAATTGATAATCCCACAGAAGAAAAACCCTAAGACAGGAAATACACACAAACTATCACCAAAAATAACAGGAAGTATCAATCAGTGGTCATGGATATCCGTTAGCATCAATGGACTTAATTTATCTATAAAAAGACACACCCTAACATGATGAATACAAAAACAAAAGCCACCTCAATTCCAAAGACAAACACAGGCTCAGAGTGAAGGGTTGGAAAAGACTTTTCAATCAAACGGCCCCAAGAAACAAGCTGGTGTTGCTATTCTAATATCCAACAAAGTAGACTTCAAACTAAAATCAATCAAAAGAGACCAGGACAGGACATTATTTCTTTGTCTCAGGAAAAATTGATCAAGATGAGATCTCAATCCTGAATATTTATGCCCCTATATAAGGGCACCTTTATATGTAAAAGAAACACTACTAAAGCTTAAACCCCACATCAAATATCACACTCTTAATAGTGGAAGACATTTACCCTTGGATTACCCCACTTTCACCCTTGGATAGGTCAACCAGACAAAGACTCAACAAAGAAATAAGGGATGTTATGATGCAAATCAACTTAACAGATATTTAAAGAAGCTTTCATCTGAACACAAAGGAATATTCATATTTCTCAGCACTCCATGAAACTTTCTCTAAAATTGACCACATACTTGGTTATAAGGCAGATATCAACAGAGACAAGAAAATGGGAATAACTCCTTGTATCATATCAGACCACCATGGCTTACGTCAGAATTACAACAACAAAAATCACAGAAAGCTTACAAACTCATGGAAACTGAACATCTCTACATTGAACCACCTCTGAGTCAGGGAAGAAGTTAAGAAAGAAAACAAATACTTTCTAGAATTTAATGAAAATCAATCCACAACATACCCAAACTTATGGGACACAATGAAAGCAGTGTTAAGAGGAAAATTAATAGCACTAGATGCCCACCTACATAAAAAACCAAGAGAAAAGCTCACACAAGAGACCTAACAACTCAGCTGAAGACTTTAGAACAATTAGAAGCAAACTCACCTAGAAGGAGTAGACAATAATCAAACTTAGGGCTGAAATCAATACAATAGAAACAAAGGGAACAATACAAAAAAAATCAATGAATCAAAAAGTTGGTTCTCTGGGAAAGTCAACATGACAGACAAACCTTTATCCAAACTATCCAAAAGACCGATAGAGAGTATTCAGATTAACAGAATCAGAAATAAAAAGGGAGACATAACAATAGACCCCCCAGAAAATCCAGAGAAGTATCAGGTCATACTTTGAAAATCTATATTCTACTAAAATAGAAAACCTAAAAGAAATGGACAGCTTTCTGGACATGTACCAATTACCAAAATTAAATCAAGAACAGATTAAAGACCTAAACATACCTATAACTCCAAAAGAAATTGAAGCTATTGTTAAAAGCCTCCCAAGTAAAACAAAAAAGCCCAGGTCCAGATGGTTTCAGTGCAGACATTCAAAGAAGAACTAATATCAATAATCAACAAACTGTTTCATACAGTGGAAACTGAAGAAATGCTACCAGACTCTTTTTATGAGGTTACAGTCACCCTGATACCCAAGCCACTCAAAGATGCAACTAACAAAAAGAACTACAGACCAATCTCCCTCATGAACATTGATGCAAAAATACTCAACAAAATTCTGGTAAACTGATTACAACAACATATAAAAAAAACTCATCCACCACGATCAAGTAGACTTCATCCCAGAAATGCAGGGATGGTTCAACATACAAAGAACTATATTTGTCATCCATCACATAAACAAATTGAAGGGAAAAAAAACACATGATCATCTCCTTAGATGCTGAAAAAGCCTTTGATATGTCCTTTATGATAAAAGTCCTGGAGAAATCAGGAATACAGGGAAAATTCCTAAGTATAATAAAGGTGATTTACAAGAAGACAACGGACAACATCAAACTAAATGGAGAGAAACATAAAAGCAATCCCACTAAAATCAGAAACTAGACAAGGCTATTCCCTCTCTCCTTATCTATTCAATATAGTTCTCAAAGTTTTAGCCAAAGCAATAAGAAAATAAAAGGAGATTAAGGGGATACAAATTGGAAAAGAAGAAGTGAAACTATCCCTATTTGCAGATGATAGGATTGTATACATAAGTGACCCACAAAATTCTATAAGGGAACTTCTACAGCTGATAAACTCCTTCAGCAATGTAGCAGGATACAAGATTAATTCAAACAAAATCAGTAGCTCCCCTATACACTAAAGAAAAATAGGCTGAAAAAGGAATAAGGGAAACATCACCCTTTACAATAGCTGCAAATAGCATTAAATACCTTGGTGTAACTATAACCAAAGAAGTAACAGATCTGTTTGACAAAAACTTTAAATCACTGAAGAAAGAAATTGAAGAGGATATTAGAAAATGGAAAGATCTCCACGTTCCTGAAGAGGTAGGATCAACATAGTAAAAATGGCAATTCTACCAAAAGCAATCTACAGATTCAATGCACTTCCCATTAAAATTCCAACACAATATTTTACGGACCTTGAAAGAATAATACTCAACTTCGTTTGGAATAACAGGAAAGCCAGGATTGCCAAAACAATTTTGCTCAATAAAAAAACCTCAGGAAGCATCACCATCCCTGACTTCAAGTTATACTATAGAGCTACAGTAATAAAAACAGCCTGGTACTGGCATAAAAAACAGACTTATGGATCTATGGAATCAAATTGAGGATCTAGACATTAATCCAAAAACCTATGAACACCTGATCTTTGACAAAAAGGCCCAAAATATTCAATGGAAAAAAGATAGTATCTTTCACAAATGGTGTTGGCCTAGCTGGATGGTAGTGTGTAGAAAAATGCAAATAGATCCAAGCCTATCCCCCTGCATAAAACTTAAATCCAAATGAATCAAAGATCACAACATAAACCCAGCCACACTTAACTTGATAGAAAAGAAAGTGTGAAATACCCTCCAACACATTGGCATAGGTGACCACTTCCTAAATATAACACCAGTAGCACAGACACTAAGAACAACAATCAACAAGTGGGACCTCCTGAAACAAAGAAGCTTCTGTAAAGCCAAGGACACTGTCAATAGGACAAAAATGACAGCCTACAGAATGGGAAAAGATTTTCACCAACCCTACAAGTGACAGAGGACTGATCTCTAAAATATATAGAGAACTCAAGAAACTAGAGCCCAGAACCCTTAATAACCCAATAAAAAATGGGGTTCAGAACTAAAAAGGGAATTCTCAGCAGAAGACTTACAAATGGCTGAAAGACACTTGAAAAAAATGCTCAACATCTTTAGCAATCAGAGAAATGAAAATCAAAACAACTTTGACATACGACCTTATACCTGGCAGGTAAGGCTCAGCTACAGATAAAGAATGTAGATCAAAAACACAAATGACAGCTATGCTGGAGAGGATGTGGAGCAAGGGGAATACTCCTCCATTGTTGATGGGACAGTAAGCTTGTTCAGCCAATCTGGAATGCAGGATGGAGCTTTCTCAGAAAACTGGGAATCACTCTCCCCAAGGATCCAGCAATACCACTTCTGGATGTATACCCTAAAGAAGCACAGTCACACTCCAAAGGCATTAGCTCAGCTATGTTCATAGCAGTATTATTTG
This sequence comes from Sigmodon hispidus, assembly GCA_004025045.1. Classification (NCBI taxonomy): domain Eukaryota; kingdom Metazoa; phylum Chordata; class Mammalia; order Rodentia; family Cricetidae; genus Sigmodon; species Sigmodon hispidus. The sequence continues at coordinate 84,388 of PVIH01004614.1, forward strand.
TAATAGCAAGAACCTGGAAACAACCTAGATGCCCCTCAACTGAAAAATGGATTAGCAAACTGTGGTACATCTACACAATGGAGTAATACTCAGCAGTAAGAAAAAATGATATCCTAAAATTTGCAGGCAAATGAATGGATATAAAGAATATCCTCCTAACCAAGGATTCATAAACCTAGAAGGATAAGCAGGGGATATACTCACTCATTAGTGGACTTTAAGCAAAAACATTCTTTTTTCATTGAAAGATGATGGGTGATTAAAGTGATTTAAAACATACACACACACAAACAAAACTTCTGGTTTGACTGTAGAAGGATTGCTTAGCAGAAATTTGTGGTAGCCATCGTGTAACCATGGGCATTGGCTGTGACCTACTGTGCATTCTTTATCTGTAGCTGAGCCTGACCTGGCTTGAGTAGCTTTAGAATTTAATTTTTATGTTTCATGCATTTTAGAGAAAAGAGAAGTTTTATTACTGTATGAATTTTTTATTTATTTTGAATGTTTTGCTTTTTTATATAAAGTTTGATATTGATTTTCAAACAACAACAACAATAATAATAATACTAAGAAAAACACCAGAATCCGGGACTTGGAAGGTGGCTCCATGAGAGAAGTGTTTGCTGCATAAGCATGAGGACCTGACTCAGATGCCCAGCACCTAAACAAAAGCCAGGCCTGGCAGCATGATTCTGTAATGGCAGAACTGTGGAGGAAAATACAAGCAAATCCCTGGAGCTTACTAGAGAGGTCCAGCTGAATCTGGGAACTTCAAGCTTAGTGAGAGATCCTGTCTCCAAAACTTGAGGTGAAAAGTGATTGACAAAGCTATCCTAACACAACTCCTTTAGCCTTCACATGCACACAGTCAGACAAGCCCCCACACACATGTACATATCCCCTCTTATACAGAAAACAAGAAGCAAAGAAGTGGGTATGTGCCCTGCTAACCACTAAGTTCTACAAGTTCCTGCTTGTGTGCTTTGCTTCCTTCCTTGCTTTTTATCTTCCTTCCATCCTCCCTTCCCTTCCTTTTTTCTTTACTGTTAAATCTTCCTTAACTCATCAAAGAGCCACGGCACAGTTACAATCAGATCAAAGCAATAGAAAATCAAACAGTATAAAAAATTCAGAGTCAGAAACTGGAAATTCAGTCTTCTGAGCTCCAGTGGGCACCATTTCCATGGCTCTGCCATTTGTATCCATACACATTTGTCTTGTAGGTTCAGGCCAGCTCTACTTAACTGCTGCTGTCCCTGGCTCTCATGGCACAGGCATCTAGAAAGTGCTGGAATTCCCATTTAAACTGGGATACACCTTTACCAATGGCATCATCTTAGGGACTCTGACCTAGAAACATTGACTGGACCAATCAACTTCTCTCCATAGTCCCTTCAGTCCTTGGGCTTCTACTGAAACTGATACTGTACCCTTCCTGATAACCTCCCCTCCCTTATCACAATCCCAAGACCCACTTGCTGTCCAGTAGACCTCTGTAACTTCAAAAATCACTGCCAAAATAAAAGTCAGAACCTGCAGAGCTTCACATAAATCTTTTATCCTTTTTTTTATTATGAATAAAGTCATATTTTTATCCATGTATTCCCTTTTTCAAACTCTCTTACCCCTCCTGCCCCTCACAGTCACTCTGTCTTCTTCCCATCCACATAAGTCTTCTTATGTGTTCTCATAGCTAATTCAGGAAATCTTGTTATTTTACAAAGAAAACACATTCTGTTCTATTTATAATTTGTGCCATAAGTAAATAGTACTATATATATATAGTGATTTATTGCCAATACCTAATCTGTACACATATAAACCAAATGTAAATATATATGTATTAAATAAAATACATACACACAATATATATATATATTATATATATTTCACATATATGTATACTGTTAAAAAGGGTTTGGTAAAGTCTAAAATGCAGATGGCTCTTGAAATATCACAACCTAGTTTCCAAAAAAGTATTATAGTAATTAATGCATGTTCCTCAAAAGCCACTCATACCATCAGAATTTATATTTCAAAAGCTATTACAGTACCTTCTCAGAAAACACCACCAAATTAGAAATGCCCCTACCTTCAGGAAGGACATATGCTCTCTGGCATCACTGGAAATTGTGCAAAGGATTACAGAAACTATCCACTCCATAGCAGGCCAGATGAAACACAAGAACGATGTCTACATCATCATAGTTTGGTTTGATTTCTCCACAGCTGATGCCTCATTAGAAGAGGATCTGTATTTGAATAATTTGACATACCTGCCCCCCATTTTTATAATTCATAAAAAGTGAACCATGGTATAATAATTTATAACAGGTCCAAGAAAGAAGAACCAGCCTGACTTGTGTCAGAAAGAAAACGCAACTTCAGGCCTTTCAGCTGAGCCTGTAGTGAATCCTCCCCCATCTATTTCCACTTTCTACAGCCACAGGTATCACCTCTCTCATCTGATCTGAAAAGTGGCCAAAATAATCATTGTGAAATGATTTGTGCTTTGAAAGCAATCCACCAAAATTGTACTCTCCAATGAGACTTCCTTAAATACAGGGTCATTGAGATAAAACCAAATGATGCTTATCTTAAAGTTATTATTGCTTTAATGAAACACCAGGATCAAAAGCAAATTTAGAGAAAAAAAAAAAGAGTTTATTTGGTTTACATTTCCACAGCACTGTTCATCACTAGAAGAAGTCAGGACAGGAACTCAAGCATGGCAGGAACCAGGAGGTAAAGCTAGCTGATGCAGAGGTCATAGAGGAATGCTGCTCACTTGCTGGCTCAACCTACTTCTTATAGAACCCAGGACCTCACCGAAAGTGGCCCCACCCACACTGGGGTAGGCCCTCCCACATGAATCATTAATAAAAAAGCCCTTACAACTGGATCATATGGATCAACTGAGTTTTTTTCTCTCCCATGACTCTAGCTTGTGTTAAATTTACACAAAACTAGCCAGCGCTAGCCATAAGGCTAGACTCTCATCCATTGGGATTTCATATGCATGGAGAGAAGGCTAAGTGGGGACAAGATGAAGACAGCCACCCACAAGACAAGTAGAGAGACCTCTAGAGAAGTGAGCCTGTTAACATTTTGATCTGGGGCTTCCAGGTTTCAAAAACATGGTAAGAGAAGTATCTGTTGGATTGGTAGTATAGCCCAATAACAGAATGCATTTCTAGCCTGAGTGAGGCTCTGGGTTCCATCCTTAGTACCAACAAAAGAATATCTATGTCAATAAATAAATAAATAATAAAAAAGAAACATGGTAAAATAAAATTTCATCTACTGCAGCCAGAGTAAAAATGGGACATGTGCATTAGAAATAGCATCAGGACATATACATGGCTAACAACAAGAAAAATGTGCAATTGTGCAGAGGACGTTTGTATGTGTGTGAGGAGGGTGCTTTGGCTCTTTCTCAGGGCACCACTGGGTAAGCATGAAAGAAAATAAAAAAATAATAATGTGAAAAAAGACTATCTATGTCTATATTTATATCTATATATTGTTGTAAAAAGTGATGTGTGTGTGTATTTGTGTTCCAGTCTGTGTAGTTTTTAAACATGGTAGCCTAGTAAATTATTACAGGAATTTTACCAGTTTGGGTCAATGTATTCATTCAACAAATACAAACAACTCAGCCCATCTCTGCCTCATAACCTATCTCCAAGGAAGCCACTGTGTCTCATTTTTCCAAGATTCTCCAAAGCCTGTGGGTGATTTTCATACAATTGTGCTTTTCCCACCGGCATCACCCATCCACCCTCCACCAAGTCAATGTGTATCTTCACTCCTTGTGATGTGGAGCTAAATGACCACTTTATGCCATATTAAAACATGAAATGCTAGTTTTTGAAGAGAAAGGAAAATGATATTTTACACCCTGATCATTTAAAACCTGGAATCCTCCAGTCTTGCAGATCACCTGGTAGGCTTGTGCCCTGTCTCTGGTGTCTGGCTGTCTTTATGTTATGTGTTAGACTCTTCCTGGGTTGTACTTTTGTGATAACTTTGCAATCTAGTAAGGAGACTGTTTTTCTTGAGTTCTGTGTGATGTCCTTGCAAACTCCAGGGCAAATGGCAGGACTCCCTGGCATATTTTTGGTTAGTCAGGAACATGGGTCACTACCTAAAATTTCTACTTCCAGGAACATAATGTCATAATTGAGTTCAACTGTAGGACAGAGCTAATGTCAGAACTGTTCAGCATTGGGGTAAAACACAGGTAAGCACAAATCTGGTCTCAAATGTGTGTGTGTGCTGTGCATTACTGCAGAGAATAGTCTGTCATTTGATGCCATAAAAGATTTAGTAGAACAGTCTGCCACTTGGTGCCACAAAAGTAAGATTTTGGTAGAATAGGTCTTGCTCACAAACACAGGGTTCTGGAAGAGAAAGGATAAAATCTTGGGATGTGAAGCCTCTTCGAATTTTTTGGTAGATGTTGGAGCATAGAATGGAAAGCATCTCTTCTATGATCAATTTCTGATGGTACAAAGTCACCGAGGATTTAGCTGTGAATCTCCTCTGTCTCACTGGTTCATGGCATACAGAAGAAAACAAAAACTAATATGAAAAAAAGCCAAAAATGTACAAGTCTCTGTGCTTTTCATGGCATCTATCAAAAATAATTAAACATAAAACAAAGTGATATGTCAGTTCTCAGTGTTAGAGCAAATAAAGAACTGCCTTGATCATATTGGTCAGTGGCTGTATCTATGAGAGGTAGTTTTAACTGATGGTAGGTATGGGAGGGTGGTATTAGTTTCAATAGTGGGGACACACACACACACACACACACACACACACACACACACACACACTACCAGATGCCACACAAGAGTTTATTTCAAAGAGTTACTGAGCAGCAGGTACCTGGAGAAGAGTGGGAGAGGAGGAAGAAAAAGACAGAGAGAGAGGGAGGGAGAGAAGAGAGAGAAAGCTGTCACATGGCGTTTCTTTTTAAGAGAAAGCATGGGCATGGATACATGTAGCCACACCTAGGGGCGTGTCCTCCATACTCAGCACCTTGTTGGCTTTACCACGTGGCCATTACCTGCCAGGAATTCTTATTTCACCCAGCACCATATTGGTTCCACCACGTGGCATGCCAGGAATACTTACAGGTGGCACCATCCATGGTCAGGTGGACTTAGGCTATGAGCATGAACCAGTCAGCAAGCCAGTAAGCCACATTTCTCCATGATTTCTGATTTGAGTTTCTGCTATGAATTCCCTCAGTGATGAACTGTGACCTGTAAGCTGAAATCAATCCTTTACTCCCCAACTTGCTTTGGTCAGCGTGTTTTATCACAACAGGAGGAACCCGGAACAATTTCCCAAACAGAACATAGCAAAACACACACACACATACACACACAAAAACTATGTGCTTTCTTTTTTCCCAACCAATAGCTTTCCACTCTTTCTGTAAATCCTGCATCTTCCCATGGATCCAGAGGCAGATTAGAGCTGTAGTTTCTGACCTCCTTGGTAGTTGGGTACAGAATGGTGTGGTGATTTTCTTTTTTCACAAAAACAATGTCATGGTATCTAGCCCTATACATTTCATAAATTATTTCAATAACACTACCTTTATCTTCTTAAAAATCCTTTACTAAAGCAGATGGGGAACATGACTAAGAGCCACATACTAACTGCAGGTTTGCATTGACACAGGACCTGCAACTCACTGTGGAATAATCACAGATGGTTGCCCTGCTCTGAGAACTGCCTGGATGTCTGGCTTGATTTCCTCTTCATCCTAGTCATATTTATCTTGTGTTTGTGTGTGTGTGTGTGTGTGTGTGTGTGTGTGTGCGCGCGCGCGCACGCGCACGCTCGTGCTTGCGTTGTACATAAGTACTTGGAGATGTATACATGTGTAAGAGGAGGACATTTGAATGCCCTGTTTGTCACTCTCTGGCTTTATTCTTTTGAGACATGTTCTGTCACTAAGCCCAGGGCTAGGCTGGCAGCCAGAGAGCCCAGCCACCCTGCTATTTCCTCCCCGACAACATGGAGGTGACAGGTGCATGGGCCCATGCCCAGGCTTATCTTGTTTATCTTTGAGGACAGGGTGTCTGTGGGCACGAAGTTGCTCTTCAGACTGACTGGCTGGAGTTAATATGGTTTCCAGAACAACCTTTACCTTCATTATAATCCAATTTGCATGCTAATGTCACCCCCTCCCAGCACATAACACCCAACAATTGCCATGCTTGAGTGGAAAGAACCATCAAAGGAATGAAAAGAGGTGGTAGCCAGTTTCCTGGCAAATATCTACTAGTTCTCATCAAAGACATGAATATTCCTCCCATTTATAAGCCCACCACTCTCCCTAGATTCTTTGACCCTATATCTGTACTCTCCTAACCTCCAAGAGTTGAGAAGTTGACTTGCTTGTTTGTCTGACATTCTCCCATCACTGACCAGGGATAAAATTCTCCTTCTTTGCTTAGTGGATGTTCCATCTTGATGCATTAGCTATTTTGAAATTTCAGACAGAGGCAAAAGCCAGAATCATCACTGCACGATGTACAACAATTTGTCCCTGGCGACTCTTTAGTTTGTTGTCCCAGAGAGAGAGAGAGAGAGACCTGTCTATCTCCCCTAATCAATGACAAAAGAAAGACATCTAACAAGTAATTAATATGCTTCATATGCAAATCATGTTTGTTTAATTATTTAATAATAGAGATATTTATCCACAGAATACACCCATTACTTGACTATTGGTAAAGACTGTGGTTAAGGGTGTTTTCATTATACATTTTGCATGGAGTACAAATAACCTACAACCAAGGGAAACCCTGCAAAAACCCTCTAATTCTGCTTTTATTTTATTTTTCAAGACCCACTATTACTATATAGTGCAGGCTAGCCTCAAACTCTGTATTCTCATTTGCCTTTTACATGCTGGCATTATAGGCAGATATCACTACAACTGGATAGACATGGGTCAGTGGTAATAAGGATGGAGGTGCCCCCCTACTCACTCCCAGAAGCCTAGGGCCACCTCTCCCTGCTGCCAACCACCAAGGAGAACAAGCAGCCAAAGCCTAGCACAAAAAGTGCTATCCTTGCTTTCTCTCTGGGCATCAACAGGTTACTAGATGGCCTCATATTGTAGGCATCTTATTCCAGGAGTAGAGATAATCTCACACAGGTATGCAAAGTAGCAAGAAAATGGACTTAGAGCAAAGCAGTGGGACTTGTCACGACATGCTGGCAAGAGTAACAATGGACACATGAGTGGAGGAACTCAGGCTCTGGTTATTGTTTGGGCGGCTTCTTTTTATACGGTTCAAGAGAGGGAGAAGTTTGATTGCTAGGTAATATAGCAAGGGCAGTTCTCTATTTTGATTGACAGGTTTGAATTAGGTAAACATTTGCTTGTTGTATATGTTCCTTTCCATGATACATCTGATTCTAATCTTGTGAATTCACAACTCTGCATACAGTCTGCCTTACTATGGATGTATCCAATACTAGCTTAGGCCAAATCATCTCATCTCTCATCACTTCAATACGTGTTCTAGAACCTGTTTGGATAAATACTAGTTGTTATAAATAGGTTGCTAAAAGTGATAGTTTATTTCTATTCTTTAAAGTAAGTATGTTGCAGCATGATATGCACAGGATTCCTAAGTTGCTAACAGGTTGCAAAATACAATATTTGCAGATAATAATGTTTGTATGTATTACAGTTAAGGATTTCAGGCTTTTCAAATGCATTACTAGAAGATGCATAGCCCAAACCAAGTGGAGTCCCTGGTCACTAAACTATTCCTTATGCTTTTGTGACTCAACGGAAGCAAAAGAATCTCATCCTGCTGGCTAATAACAGTAATTGCTATCTGAGTTGTCATTTAGTGGGGTGGTTTAAATGAGAAGGCTCCCACAGGTTCAGATGTTTGAATAGCTGGTCTCTAGTGTTGGTGATTTCTGGGTAAGTTAAGGAGGTGTGACCGAGCTGGAGAAAGTGTGTCACTTGGGGAAGGATTTAATGTTTCAAAAGCCACATACTATCCCTGGATCTCTTCCTGCTTCCTGCTTATACTCTAAGTTGTGAGCTCTCTTGGGCTGAAGGAATGGGTCAATAGTTAATGATGGCACTGACTGTTCTTCCAGAGGACCCAGGCTCCATCCTCAGGATGTCACATGGTGACAAACACACCTGTAACTCCAGTTCCAATGGGATCTGATGCTCTCTTCTGGCCTCCATAGGTACTGTAGACACATGATGCACAGACATGCATGTGAGCAAAACACATACACACATAAGATAAAACAAATCTCAAACAAATAAACAAAAACCAGATATATGCTGTCTCAGCTCACTGCTCCAGCCACTGTGCCTATCTTCTGCCATGCTTCCATGTCTTGCTGGTGATGGACTCTTCTTACCTTTCAGGAACTGGAAATCTAAATGAACCCCTCCTTATATAAGTTGCCTTAACCATGGTGTTGTATCACATCAATGAAACAGACCTGAACTTAGACCTGAACAGTGTTGGGCATGTGAGATCTAGTAACAAAGCAAATAAGACGGCTTTCGGAACATGCACTCCTGCAGAAAATGCTCAAGTCTGATTACTTGTGAAGAAACTGTACTATTTCACTCTTCCTTCTCCCTGATGATTTTTTCCTCATGCCTCAAACTACCCTGTTATTTCTGTTACTACTGTTTGCTTCTTCCCCATAATAGTAGTGGAAGTCATAGCTTGCCAACAAGACCAACATAAAATAAACTAAAAACTAGAATGAGAAAAAGAGACAACAAAAGCTGAAAAAATATGTGCATCCTGTTAACAAATGTACTGCACCATAGAAACATACACACACTATAACTCCTTAAAAGCCAAAAACACTGAAATGTTATAAAAAATAAAAATAAAGAATTCTACTTGGAACATTGTTCAGTGACTTCTGAGAAGATTCAAACAAGCAAATGAGTGAAGGAAAGCAGTTCAGGACCTAGATGAGAATATTAGTGATTTGGAAGAGAAAGTCAGAAAATGGATGACAAATTTAATATAGAGAGATAACTCAGCAACAAAAAATGCATTTATGCAACATATGAAAACTATAAGCATAGTTTTCATTGTCAATGGAAAATTACAGCTATGTCTTAAAATGAAAAAAAAGAGCTACCTTGAAAAAGGTCTCTTGATGACTGAAAATTGTTCAGTAGCTTCTAAAGGGTCTGATTGGGGAGATTGCATGATAGCATCATGGGAAATTTTAATGAAGAGAAGTTATTATATTCTTCCTTAAAAAAAAAAAAAAAGGCTTAGCAGTTTTGATCTTGCTCAGTTCCCAGGATCAACTCCCAACATTCACATGATGGCATATAACTTCAGTTCCAAGGGATGCCTGCCACAGTCATGCTAATGTTACACAGATATATACATGAGCAAAACACTCATATACATAAGTAAATCCAAAATTTTTAAATTTAAAAAATGCACGAAAAGAAAAGGACTGGTTTAAATGAAATAAATATTGATGAATTTAAATATAAATTTTGATATTGCCCTACCAAAGCTTGTCTAAACCAAAGAGAATCTCTGCAGGTCACCCAACATGAAGGGATTCCTAAAATGTCCTTTCTGTTTTCACAGTTTTGACAAAATTTAACAAGTTAGAAAGAAGAGGTTTCAATGGGCCCTTTAATGAGGAATCCTTTGTATCAATATCCTAGACAGAAGGATTATTGTTTTTTAATTAAATTGGAAAAGAACTTCTTTTTGTCTTTTGTCTACAATTTATTCATTTAAATATTTTCCTTTTTAATTTTTTATTCTAATTTTAATTCTCGTGTATAGGTGTTTTTGCCTGCCTGTATGTTAACTACTTGCATGTCTGGTGCCCATGGAGGCCAGTAGAGGGCATCAAATCACCTGGAACTGGAGTTACAGATTGCGAGCTGCCATGTGGATGCTTAGAATGAAGCTCTCTGGAAGAGCAGCCAGTGCTCCTAACAACTGGGCCGTCTCTCTAGACCCAATTAAAGTCTTTTCTTGTGTATTAATGATATTGAAAATGTTGACTTTCCACTACACAGACCTTAATTTTCATACATTTTGAATTTAGCCCGTGTATACTCCCTAGAAGTCCTACTGTTCAAATCAGAATGAACCACACACAGCTGCTGGCAAATCCACACTGCATTGATCAGCTTTCCACCTGAGAAAATCAAACTAAAAGCAAGAAAATTTTAAGTTGGCTGATGGTTTCAGAGCTTTTAGTCACTGGGTATATAGCTTTGCTTTTAAAGGATCATGAAATAGAAATCATGGTTGGAAGCAAAAAGAGCAAGAAAGGAGAAGGTCCAGAAAAACAGACACTTTCAAAGGCTTACTTTCTCAGTGATTAATCGTGTAGATCCCACCTCCTAGCAGCCCGTCCACTATGGCGCATGAGCAGAAGAGCCGATCACCCTCGTAATCCAATCATCATTCAGTATTTCACAAGCTAAGGGCCAAGCCTTCCCCATGTGAGCCACCAAGAACATTTTATATCCAAGCTACAAGAAATGTCTTCAGGATACAGGAAGTAAGAGGTCACAATTAGGCCAAATGAGGAAGGAAAATGTGAAGGAAAGAAAACTAACATTAGATGATACTTTGCTTAGCTGAATTGCTGAAAATTTGAGGCCTGTGAAGATCCGTGTTTGAGTTTATATTCTTGTAAACAAGATGAACAACAAAAAAAGTATATAGTGTAAATAATAACTGTAACCAGTGACAAGGGTTCTGTAAAAGGTTCCAGCAGACAAAAGGAACTGAGAGAAATTGGAAGAGAACAGTACATTAGATAAGGTGAACATCTAGGGCATTCATCTAATCAGACTTCTATAAAGTGAAGCAATGGGACATCTGGTTTTATCCTAGAAGAAATAGTGTTAGGTCCAACAGCAGAACCCCTGACCCAGAAATGAGCTCAGTGAGTGTGGGGACAGAGGGAGGCCAAGGAGGTTAGCATGAACGTAAGCTGTGGAAAATGTCAAGTGAAGTCAGAATATAAAGCCACCACAAAGAGTTTAAACTTTGCTCTCTTGGTGGAAACACATAGATGCCCGAATGCTAGTCACTCTGTAAATAGAAAGCAGACTGCTGTGTGGGAGCAGAGGAGGAAGGCAGGTAACAGTTAGGCTTTTATTTTCTGTTTGATTGAATGCAGTCTCAATGAGCCAATTTCTGCAAGAAAGAAGCCATTCACTGAGAGATGATGGTGCACTGCCTAAGTGTGGGACTGGATGAGATGGTAAAGGGGCCTGATTCAGTGCAGTTTAAAGAAGTGCTCAAAGATTGTAGATTCACCACAGATAGGAAAAGACATCAAGAGAACTCCTCCTCCTCTTTGTCTTCCCTTCCTCCTCCTCCTCTCCCTCCTTCTTGTTGAGATGACATTCTATTATTTGTCAAATAGAAACATTAAATTCAATTCTTTTTGAGACATGGTCTCATTATGTAACCTTGGCTGGCCTGAAATTTACTATGTAGATCATACTGGCTCCAAACTCAAAGAAATCTGCCTGCTTGCACCCTTGGGAATTAAAGACAAATCCAACCACTGCCCAGCTCCTAAATCCAATTCTTTTCTTTAGTTTCTACCCATGCATAGTAACCCTATGACTTCACAGATGATGAGACAGACACTCAGAGAAGCTGTCTCTCTACTGTTGTAAAGAGGTCAAAGTTCAGTCTCAACTCTACCATCAAAGACCAAGTTCCCCTTTGCCCTTGAAGGCCGTGCCATTACCTTTCCCTTGGCATCATGTGTTTGGACTTCACTTGAGTAACTCCTGCTCAGTCATCTCCATGCTGCTGAGTGACCACAGGGAATAGAGCTTCAATAATGAGTCAACACATTAATCTTGTGATGCAGTTTGTGCCAATTTCTGTTTCACTTTCTAGCTCATCCATTTATCCTCCTTGGGAGGTAATACATTGATTTATCATTATTACATGGCAGCTTATTTAGAAAAGCTTTCCACATTTGATTGGCCAAAAGTACAAAATTTTACACTGATAAAGCAAAACCAGTGTTGTATTTCAGTTCTTTCCCTCTACTTTCTAATGATGCTGTGAGGCAGAGTAAAGCAGCCCCTTGCTATCTAGGTAAGGCCTGGGCTGGAACTTGCTAGTAAGACTTAATGTACTCTTGCCATGCATAAACAGTTGTTCAGAACATCAACATCAAGTAAGTACACTGTGTAGCTATGATGTCTTGATATAAAAACAAGATCATTGTGTTTTTCTGGACATGAGCAAAATGTTGACATTGGCAAATGTTGACGTTAATGATTAAACATTTCCTACCTGGCTAACCAGAGTGAACATCATGCCCTGGACTGACCTCCTTCTAGATAACACTTTTTAAAGATATGGGTACTTGTGGTTTGAATGTGAGATGTCCCCACAGGCGATTCTCAGCTGGCAGTGCTGCTTATGAGGCCTGGCTGGCACAGATGGGTAACAGACAATGTCATGTGCTTCTGGTTCCAACTTCGGTGCTCGGCTTTCTGTCTTCAGAGCTGTCTTGTCCAAAAATGCCAGCCATCATGAATTTTGTAATGCATTCCCCACATCACAGATTGAAACTACCCAAAACTGTAAGCAAAAATAAACCTTCTCCTAAGTTGTTTATGACATATGTTTTGTCAAAGTAACCAGGAAAGTAATTGCTACATGAGTTACAGGACGACCCTTGAACCCTTTCCCTATGTCACATGATGAAGTCCTAAACCAAACTCAAAATGTGACTGTATTTGCAATATTAAAGGTATAAATTGCCATTATATTGTACAAAGCTCCTGGCCCAACATACCAAACCAACATGAAGTCGTTTATGCTATGGGCCACTCAATCAAGTTAAAACCTTGAGAAAATCTCCCCAAATAAATCAGTTTTTTAAAATAAATAAATAAATAAACAAATGGGTGAAGAGATGGATCAGCAGTTAATAGTACTGGATGCTCTTCCTGGGTTCTATTTCTATCACTGACATTCTGACTTAAAACCACCCATCAGTTCCAGTTCCACAGAATTCAGCACCTTCTTCTTACCCCCTCAAGCATCAATCACATGTGGTATGCTCATGTTACAGGAAGGCAAAACACTCATATACTAAAAATGAAAAATAAATAAATCTTTTACTTGCAAGAGAGAGAGAGAGTCAGTCACAGTCACGTATCTGAACAGGCCTAGTCAAACTGACCAGACCACAAAAGGAAGGTGCCCCTGGCTTAACCATTTTAAAGAAAGTTACCTCCACTACAGTGAGAGTAAAGGGTTTTCTTCTTCTCAGGGTCTTCCCTCATAAAGCTCTTCCCTAGAGTAGATCAAGTGACTCTACAACTCATTTCATCTTGTTACTATTTTTGCACATCTTTGCATACATGCTCTATCACACCCAGCAAAGCACCTTTTCTAAATGTTGAGGTGAGAGACTGAGCAATCTGTGGACCTCTAAGAAAGGCCAAAATTGTCAAAAGTTATTATAACATGATCTAGAGGCTCTAAGGAGGCTATTAATTGGATCTCCTCTTGTAAGAAGGATAAATGCACACAGGACCCTGGAAGACAGTATAAAGATGCATGTACCAGAGGATGGCCCTTTAACTGCCATGGAATGAAGCCTTGGGAGAAACCAACACAAGGACATCTGATTCAAATTTTTAAGCCCCCAGAAACATGAGAAAACAGATTCTTTGAGGCATCTATTCTGTGGGTATTTGCCATGGCAGCAAGAACAGACTAATCCACTGCAGAAGCCTGAAAGCCTAGATCCTCAAAGCACTCATTACACTGTGTGTGTGTGTGTGTGTGTGTGTGTGTGTGTGTGTCTGTGTGTGTGTCCTTTGTTAAAGGTTCCTAATGGTAATGTTCAGCTTTATCACCAAAGTGATTTTTTTATACTATCTTTCCAAACTTTTATTGGTGAGATACGATTTATTTAAGAACTAATAAGCCTTTAATGACATGTCATTATCACACAGGGTCCTGGTTTATGATAAGGTGATGTGCATTCTATGAGCTTGAACAAATATAGAATGACATGAGATCCTCATTGTTGGATCACTCGGTGTAGTCTCACTATCTTAAAAGTTCTCTATGATTAGCCCGTTCATCCTGTCCTCCTTTCCTATTTTTTTAAAAAATAAAGTCATATTTTTTTATCCATGTATCCCTTTGTTCAGACTCCCTTCCCCCTCCTACCCCTCCCAGTCCCAAAGCCCCAAAGTGATTCTTAAACAAATATCAAGGAACCACACCTTCTTTGTCTCAAATTCCCACCCAATAAGAGACAAGCCCTGAAAGAGCTTTATAATGAAGACATTCTCAACACCCTTAACAGATCTGCGGCTTAGATGTTGGTCAGGTACTTTTTATAAAAGTTACTAAATGAGGTACTATATGAGTTAAAAAAATATTTTCAGCAATGCTCAGAAGAATATATCTCAGTTTCTTTAAGTGAACTCTACCTATGCAAAATAAATGCTAAGACAAAATTTCAGCTCACTTGTTTATTATTTTTTATATGTAAGTGTGTGTTGCTTGCATTTGTTCACTATGTGTGCAGTGCCCATGGGAGGCAGAAGAGGTCATTGGATTCTCTAGAACTGTTATTTGGGACAATTGTGAGCTGCCATTGTGAGGTGCTGAGAATTGAACCCAGGTCTTCTGAAAAAGCAATCAATACTCTTAAGAGCCATCTCTCCAGCCCCACATCTCATTTTAAACTCCAATGCAAACATTCTCATAACACTCTTGTAACCATAAAATCATCATTGCCAAAAACACACATTGATTGAAATTATTTACTCATTGCTGGAGCATAATTTGTGATCTGAAGTCATTCCAGACATCACTGAGGAGAAACAATAGTAGGTAACATGATTGGGTCCAAACTAATAAGCAAAGGTAGGAATCTGTTAGCTCTTTATTCCTATAGCTGTATGCTACCATCAACAGGTTTGGTGGGAGAAAATAGTCATAGCACATTGACATGTAAATGCTTTTGAGTATATTTTACAGATGAGATTAGCTATTCCAAAGCATTCATAAAATAAGTACGCAGTCAGAAAAAACTGAGAGAATGTGTGAATAAGCAGATTTACAATTTTACATTTTATCTCCATTAAACTCCCCTGAGTCTAGGAAAGGGGAAAATGGCCCCCAGGAGAGATGCTTCTCTGATAAAGAGCTGTTATCTATCAGCTCACTAAGGATAGGGGAATCATTTCTGCAATTGTCAAAGACAAAGCCATTCATTTTCACCACTGCTTACAGCATAGCTTCTTCCATATCAGACATAAAATATGTGATTTTACAATGGAGTGTCCTTTTCTTTGATTAGCTTTCTTCTGGGCTTTGCAGAGAAAATAGAATGGCATTCTGACAATAATAAATGACACTAACTTCATATTTTAAAAGGTACCAGTTTTATGATTAAAAACAATTTTATTATACATGCCTGTGTACTTATAAAGTACAAAGTCATGGGTTTTTAATGATAAATCATTGTCCCAGACTATTGATTCTTTCATTTATTTCTATATTTTGTGTATATGCACATGCTTGTTTTTCTTTATTTTGCTTTTTAATTTATTTGATTATGGATGATGTATATGGGTATTTTGTCTGCATATTCATGCCATAAAAAGACATCAGATCACATGGGACTACAGCTAGACAGTTGTGAGCCACCATATGGGTGTTGGGAATTGATCTGAGGACCACTAGACAAACAGCCAGTCTTTTTAACTGCTGAGTCATCTCTCCAACCCCATATCTATACATTGCATGTGTATACCTATGCATATGTGCAGGCCAAAGGCCAGCATCAAGTGTCCACATCACACTCTTTAATATTTTCATTTATCTTTTAAGAATTTTATACATGTATATAATGTGTTTTGATGATATTCACCCCTACTTTTTCCACTAACTTTATATCGCCCCTCCTCCTTCTATCCACTGAATTCTTATAGCACTTCTGGTCTGCACATAGATGTAGGACCATCCACCAGAGTGTAGTCACCCCACCAGCACCACACCCCCCCCAATAAAGAAAAATTACTCTGTCTACCACCAGCCATGACCTGCCAATAGTGTCTCAGCTGAAAGTGGAGGCCACATGATCCCGCCACCATGATAGAATGGTGATTCCTTCCTTGTGTGCAGATCTTACTCACGTAGTGACAACTTGTATGAGTTCATGGGTGCAGCAACCATATCATGTCCAGAAGACCAAATTTCAAAGCTCCCTTCTCCATCCTCTAGCTCTTATTTTCTTCTGTGGTGTTCTCTGAGTCTTGGGCAGAGTTTGATATGGATGTCCCATTTAAAATTAAGCAGAAGAATTACAAATGGTTGAAAGGCACTTGAAAAAGTGCTCAACATCTTTAGCCATCAGAGAAATGCAAATCAAAACAACTTTAAGATACCACTTGACACCTGTCAGACAGGCTAAGATAAAAGACACAGATGACAGCCTATGCTGGAGAGGTTGTGGAGCAAGGAGAACACTCCTCCATTGTTGGTGGGAGTGTAAGCTTGTTCAGCCACTCTGGAATGCAGAAAAGCAGTTTCTCAGAAAACTGAGAATCAATCTCCCCAAAGATCCAGCAATACTACTTCTGGGTATATACCCTAAAGACACACAGTCGCACTCCAAAGGCATTAGCTCAACTATGTTCATAGCAGTATTATTCATAAT
Organism: Sigmodon hispidus; assembly: GCA_004025045.1. Taxonomy (NCBI): domain Eukaryota; kingdom Metazoa; phylum Chordata; class Mammalia; order Rodentia; family Cricetidae; genus Sigmodon; species Sigmodon hispidus. Next base: position 101,140 of record PVIH01004614.1, read on the forward strand.
AGCAAGAACCTGGAAACAACCCAGATGCCCCTCAACTGAAGAATGGATTTAAAAAAACTGTGGTACATCTACACAATGGAATACTACTCAGCAGTAAGAAAAAAATGATATCCTAAAATTTGCAGGCAAATGGATGGATTTGAAGAATATTCTCCTAAGCAAGGTATCTCAAACCCAGAAAGATAAGCAGGGGATATACTCACTCATTAGTGGACTCTAAACAAAAAAGCAAAAAGCAAAGCATACCCAAGCTGCAAACCACAACCACTGAACAGCATGGGATCTGAAAGACCTTGGACTGACACCTTGGATCCCCCTCTCCCTAGAGGAACACCTGACTCAGTCTTGATGTTGGGGGAAGAAAACTGAATCTGCCAGGAGTGGAGGCTGAACTTAGCAATATTGGGACCTTGGGACCTTGGGACCTCCTGCCCATGCTGGGGAGGAGATGGGGAGATGTGGAAAAGAGAGAGTGACCTGATGTGGTGGGAGGGAGAAGGGACCTTGAATAAGGATATACACAGATAGAAAATGTGACTTCTTTATTCATAATAAAAAAGAAAAAATAATAAATAAATAAATATATTTAAAAATATAAGCACTCAGATTCACTTATTCTCAGCAATACTGAGATACAATCTTTTTCTATTTACAGTTCTTCAAGATTAAAATAATAGGTGATTCTAATTAGAACACTCCACTGTGGTTCTGCAGGATACATCATCCTGCAAGAGCTCTCTGCAGGTGGTCCACACAACCACTGTCTTACTTCATTTACTAAATAGTCCAAGTCCATGATCAACTGAAGCTTGAGAATACCTTAGAATGTTTTCTATTTGATTCTAAACATCATTCATAAAATTTCAGATTTCAGAGGTAAGCATGATGTACATGACTGTGATTCAAGAATGAAACCCAAGGAAAAAAGATGGCCACTTGAAGGCCAGCCTGGACTACAAAGTAAGAATCTGTCCTGAAACAAAAATCAGAGACCCAGGGAGATGGCTCAGAGAGTGGCTGTGGAAGCATGAAGATCTGGGTTCGTATCCCCAAAGCTCTTGTAAAACCCAGCCACCGCTGCTGCTGTAACTTCAGTGGTGAGGGACAAAAACAGGCAGGTCCTGGAAGCCTACAGGCAGCTAGCCTAGTCCAACCGGCAAGTTTTAAGTTTAGTAAGAAATCCTGTCAAAAGTTAATATGGTAGACAGCAACAGAGGACAATATTCAATGACCTCCTCTAATCTCCTCATAGATACAGTTGTGGACATTCACACACATACATGCACATGTATTCACACTACACATACGGACACAATTAAACTTAAGGTAAGCAATTAAAGAGAGACATACAGAGAGAGGTGGACTTGGACAATTTTATTTCTCAGGATAAAATAAGAGGTTGTTTCACAGATTAATCCATCTTTGCCTCTGACATAAAACAAAGCTCAAACACAAATGACTGGAAATCTGAAATACTTACCTGCCATATATGAACACATTTGCTCTGTTACATTTCTGTTGACTTTACCCAAACTAGAGTCCTTCTACAGGAAAAAAACGTGATGAGAAAAAACATCCCCACCAATGTGAGCAAGCCTGTGGTACATTTTCTTGATTGATGATTGACATGAGAGGGTCCAGCTCACTGTGGGAGTTTCCACCCATTGATGGTGCCTCAAAGAAAGCAAGCTGAGAAACTCAGCAGTAAGAATTCTTCCATGGCCTCTGCTTCAAAATCTGCCTCGTTCCGGTCCTGTCCTGACTTCCTTAGGTGATAGGTTGTGATGTGGAACTGTAAAGCTGTAATAAACCCTTTCTTCCCCAACATAGTTTTCTTCCTAGTGCTTTGCTGCATCAATAGAAACCCTAAGACAGAGGTTTTACCAATATAAAACTAAGACAACTGTACTTAGTAGGATGACATATCTCAAGATATTTTAAGCATGTTTTATGCAGAGTTTTAGTATTTGTGAAAGGCTTTTGAATCGTCCTTGAAATTCTCATTGTTGAAGGTGCTGCTCTGTATCTCAGCAGATTATCACAGAGATCCAAGGCAACAGATACAGTTTTGGCTTCACTTTTTCACTTCCGTTGGTGGATGCCTTATACAAAATGTGCTCCTGGCTCTTGCATCAAGGGCTTGGTCTTCAGCTAACAGCACATTAAGGGAGATCCTGAATAATTATGAAAGTGGGTCCTAGCTGCAGAAGTGGGTTTCTGGGAATGTGCTATTGAAGATCTGCTCCCTGCTCCCTTTTTCTCTCTGATTCCTGTTTAAAATGAACTGAAAGACCTTTGCCACATGTTCCTGCCACCACAATGTTCAGCCTATCCACAGACAAGCATCTTTACTGCCAATGACTGAGGACTGAAATCTCTGGAAGTGTGTGCTGAGATAACCCCTTCATCTCTTAGGTTGATTACATTGGGCATTTTGTCAATATGGAGGCAAGAAGCTCCCAAATAACACTATATATTAATCTAGTCGCCTGAGATGATTGGGACACAATCTGTGGTATAACAAATTGCTTATATAGTCTTCAGACCTTACATCATAATTTAATCAGATTATCAAATTTGTAACATGTAAATTGGCACAGGATTCCTAAGAATAAAATGTTCCAAAATTATAAAATGGGCTGCAACAATATTTTAGTAGTGTAAAATTTTATGTGCTAGTTTTACACATTCAGTTATGTTAATTTTTCCTGGGGATGCTTAGCAAAAAATGTTACCCAGAGAGTACATCAGGACAGATCAAAGGAACAGTACAATCAACCTCGGTGAGTTACTGAACCTACCTATAAGAAATATCTATGGTCCCCCAAACGCTGCATCATAGGAAAGTCTCACTGCAGCACAAGTGATGATCTCCTAAAGCTAACCTTCAAATGCGTATACATTCTAGCCAGCGTTTCCTGGGTAGATATCCACACAAGTGGGAAAGAGGGTAAGGGGGGCAGTGTCTAATGACCTCCTCACCTCTTTTTCAATGACAGAAAGTAAATAGTCCCTATTTCATCAGGGTCATTACTGATGCTTTCCTGAGAGCATTACTTTCATAATGGCTAAGCTATACCTAGAGAAGCTCAAGCAGGGTAGGAGGGGACCTCATTCATTCATTGACTTCAGCAATAACTGGGAAAGTTTCCAGAGAAGACAAAGAAGTAGGAAAGTGAGGTCCTTGGAAGTCAGAAAATGTAGCCTTGTAAAGACATTTCCAAAGTCTTGCCCCCTTTCTGCAGTGTTCTCTGGGATCTATAAAGAGTAAGGAACTAAAGTGATGCAGAGAATGACATGGCAACCAAGTTACCTGAGACTAAGCAAGTGATGAATTCTTAATGCTTGTAAATCTTCAGAAGCCAAATGACAACTGAGTCTGCCAGAGCAGGGGAAAGCCTGACTGGCTCTGTTAATCTGGTGAGCAGAGATGGCCTGCTTCAAACAGAGAATGAAAAGCATCAGGGCAGACCTGATGATGTTAGAACCTGTTGTCTGCACAGGGATTTGAATGGCAGTGGCTTCCAGCTGTAAATCCTTTCTTAGATAATGATGTGGAGTGAACAGCACTGAGAAGTCTGCAGGGAATGTGCTGTGTTCATTCGAAAGACTAGGTATTCCAGTTGGTATATCTTTGCCCTCTGCACTGAGCACTATAGTGACAAATACAGTGGACAAAAGCATAGTCCCACAGAAGACAACTGTGAGATACTGCTGTAAATATTTTCACTTGTAAAATGCTGATTGGCCAGAAGGCAGGCAGGAAGTAGGTGGGGCAACCAGACTTAGAGAATTCTGGGAGAGGAAAAGGAGAGTAGAGATACTAGCCTGACACATAGAAAGCAAGACAAGAATGCTGCAATGAGAGAAGGTATCAAGCCACATAAAAGCATGGATAAAAATAATGGACTAACTTAAAGCGTAAGAGTTAGCAAGTAATAAGCCTGAGCCATAAGCCAAACAGTAATTAATATAAGCCTTTGTGTGATTATGTGAAACAAAATGTCTGTAGGACTGGCCAGGGAGGACAGAGAAACTTCTGAAAATTTAAGAATATGATATCCACATTCCCAAAAGATAGGGTGGATGGTTTTTGGTCTTTCAATGGGTTATGGATAATTGTCATTATTTAGAGTGCTTGGTTAAATGTTTTTATTTTAGCTGCTGACTCAGATGAATGGAACTGACTCCTTTTTTTTCTATTTTAAGTGGATCAATTTACTTGATATAAACTCTTAGGTGTCTATATATCTTTAAAACGCTCACAAATTTCAGAATGAAAAATTCTCTACGCATCCAAGTTGACCCTAAGGTTATACAGCTCCCAGAAAAGAAAAACAGTGTTTTCTTATCTGCTATTGACTTGGGTGTGCCTTTTTCTCATCTTAATCTTTTCAGGGCAAGTAAGTGAAAGCATCAAGCTATAGTTTTGAAATGTGACTTACCCCATAGTCCAGGCAACCTCCAGAAAGAATCATAGGCATCATCTTATTGTCTCACCCCTGCAAGTAGGGATTATGGGTCTAATGGTATCATACTCAGCTCCTCAAATGACAAAAACTACTTTTCTATAAATTATTTTTATTGTTATTAATATTTCTATGTGGGTATGTCTGTGTGTGCATGTGTGTGTTTGTGTATGAGTGTCGTGGCTTGGACTCAGATCTTCAGGCTTGTACAGGAAGCACTATAATCAACACAATCATGTGACTGTCCCCTGTCCCCACAACAGTTTCAAAGTCAAAATATTATCTGTAAATAATAATGACACTAGGTGATTTTTTTTTAGGAGGCACAAAAGCAGCTTTGTGCTTCTCACATATGGCCTAGAATACTTCATTCCTTCAATACAATGAATCAAAAGAATTTGAGTCCAAAGCTCTAAGACAATAAACACCTGACTTTTTAAAAACAAAAAATTTATTTACATTTATGTGTGCCACATATGGGTGAGTGGCCATGGAGAATAAAAGAGAGTGCCAAATCCTCTGGAGCTAAAGTTACAGACAGTTGTGTGTTGTATTAGGCTTCTGGCCTGGACTTTCTGGTCTAGACTAGAGGTTTGGACCCACTCTCAGCCCCCACTCTGCCACTTCGGCCCAAATAATCACACAGACGCTTGTGTTATTTTTACGCTGATTGACTTAGAGTCCATGCTGCTTGATACCTTTTCTCAGAGCAGCATTTCAGCTTCCTTCCTCTGCTGCCATCTCATCATCGTGTCTCCAATCTGTGTCCCATCTGAGATGTTCCCAGAGTTTTTCCAAGACCAAGTCAACTTATAAAAGAGTTTAATTTCCTTATGATTCTAGAGGTTGGTTGGAGCAGCAGCTGAGAGATCACATCTTCATTCACAAGCAGAAGCCAGAGAGCACTAACTCAAAATGTGGTCCTTTAAAACCTCAAAGCCCACCCCCAGAGATATGCTTCTTTCAAAAAGATTATCTTCCTAATTCTCCACTAACAGGCACCAACTGTTCTAACAAATGCTCAAAGTTTATGGGGTCAAATCTCAGAAAAAACCACCACAGCAATAGATGTTCTGGGACTGACCCATCCATGGTGAGTAATATGTGTTGTCTTCTTTCACTTTATAGCCCTGAGATAAGGAATCAGACATTGTTAGATAAGCGTGCCGTAGAACAAATGCAGTAACCATAATGCACATGTGTAATGCAGAGAAAGGCCGAATGAATTCCAACTACTGAAATACAGGCTGGGACAGTGTTTCATTCAGTTTAGGCTTTGCATTAGATCTTGCACCAGGACATTTTAAGCTGTGCAAAAGCACTGAGGCTAGAATGTAAAATATGAATTCGAAATGATGTAACCTAATGAAGTTGAAACTTAGGAAGTCATGTCTGGACATGGAGTTCAGTAATCAGTGACAAGAAAGATAGGACTTAGCAATTTATTTCCTGGCAATGAGAAAACACAAAGGTATAAAAATCACTTCTGCCCACCCCCACTTCCCATCCTCTCCCCTTTCTTCTCTCCCTTTTGTCTCTGCACCACCAATGAAGGAGCTGGTGTTCTCTCTCCCTTATCATTGGACTTCCGCAGCTCCAGCAAGTGCTGTGAGGCCTCACATAGGGCTATGCCCTACCCTCTTTTTAGAAGGTTACTGCCCAATGAATTCTTAACTAAACAGAAGTATTAAAAATGGTAAGTACAAAGAAACCATTTTTTTAGAATGAGTAGTCTAATGACTTCAGGTTCTTCCATGATTAGTATTGAATAGACACCTGGTGCATCAAGTTTGCCTTTAGTCACATGTTGGTAATACAAACTAGTTAGCGGATGATTGCTCATATTAACATAAATGGGCATTGTTTTGTAGTAATGCTCTGTCGGAATTCAAGCTAAGTACAAGTGTAAAGATAGATGAGAAAAATACATTTGGAATTCATAAAAACAAGTGTGTTTCTGTTGAGATTTCTGTGTTTTCATGTATAATTTAATTATTAACCAGTACTATGGGGTAGTATATAAAATATAAAATGTCAAGACACTTATTAGGAGAATTCTGTTTAAGATGACTAACTACAACAATATTCTTCTGTTTGTTTTGTTATTTTATTATTTTGCTGTTTGGTGTGACAAGTTCACATCCCACTAACCCAGGCTGACCTTGGACTTCTTTGTGACTCTCCTGCTTCAAGCTTCCTGAGTGCTGGGATTATGGATGTGCTATGGAATAATCCTTTTGTATACTGTGAAGATCTTTCCTCCTTCCTTTTTCTTTTCTTTTTTTAAAAACATGGGTTCTGGGAATGGAACTCAGATCCTCATACTTCCTTTACCACTAAGTCAACTCCCCACCCTTGAGCTATATTCTTTGTGTGTGTGTGTGTGTGTGTGTGTGTGTGTGTGTGTATGTTTTTTAATTTAAAATTTTAACATATCTAACACCATTCCCCCTTCCCCTTTTCCAAGTCCTCCCCAACTTCCCTCCCCCACCCCATCTTCTTATCCATTCCTCAAGAGAAAGTAAGGACTCCCAGGGTGAGTCAATACAGTATGGCATATCCAGTTGAGGTAGGACCAAGGTTCTCCACCCATTATCAAGGCTTATTAGGTGTTCCTTTGTAGGAAATGGACTCCAAGAAGCCAGTTCATGCACCAGAAATAAATTTTGGTCCCACTGCCAGTGGCCCTACAAACTGCCTATACCATCTAACTGTCATCCATATTCAGAGAACTTAGTTCAGATTCATGGAGGTTCTCCAGCTGTCATAGTTAGTGAGCTCCAAAAAGCTTGGATCAGCTATCTTAGAGAGTTTCTTGATCATGATCTTGCCCTCTTTGCTCATATAATCTCTCCTCCCTCTCTTCAACTGGACTACATCTGACAGAGGACTGATCTCTAAAATATATAAAGAACTCAAAAAAACACTAGAGGTCAAAAAGCCAAATAATGGAATTTAAAAATGAGGTTCAGAGCTGAAAAGGAAATTCTCAACAGAAGAATTACAAATGGATGAAAGACACTTAAAGAAATTGTTCAACATTCTTAGCCATCAGAGAATTACAAATCAAAACAAATAATATGCCATCTTACACCTGTCAGAATGGCTAAGATCAAAAACCCAAATGACAGCCTATTCTGGAGAAGATGTAGAGTAAGGGGAACACTTCTCCATTGCTGATGGAAATATAAACTTGTACAGCCACTTTGGAAATCAGTATGGCAATTTCTCAGAAAACTGGAACCACTCTTGGGCATATACCCAAAGGATGTGGATTTTTACCACAAGGACATTAGCTCAACTATGCTCTTAACAGCCAGAACCTGGAAACAACCTTGATGCCCCTCAACTGAAAAATGGGTTAAAAAATTGTCGTACATTTACACAATGGAATACTACTCAGCAGTTAAAAAATGGCATTCTGAAATCTTCTGGCAAATGGAAGGAACTAGAAAATACCATCCTGAGTGAGGTAATACAGACTAAGAAAGATAAACATGGCATGTACTCACTCATAAGTAGATTTTAGACATAAAGAAAAGGATTACCAGGCTACAACCCACAACCCCTTAGCAGCTATGTAAAAAGGAGAAAGTTAAAAAAGACATCTATGAATCATTCTGGTAAGGGGAAATATAAAAGGTCTCCTGAGCATATTGGGGCCACGAGTGGGGGAAGGCAAAGGGAGGTAGGAAGAGAACATTAGGGAATGGGATGGTTGAGTTGGGAGAAAGACAGAAAACGAGAATAACAAAGTAGATATCTTGTTAGAGGGAGCCATTGTGGGGTTAGAAAGAAACCTTGTGCTAGGGAAACACTCAAGAACCCATGAGATGACCCCAGTTAAGACTCTGAGCCATAGTGGAGAGGGTGTCTAAACTGGCCTTCTCCTATAATCAGATTGATGACAACTCTAACTGCCATTATAGAACCTTCATCCAGCAATTTATGGAAGCAGATGCAAAGATTCATACATAGCTAAGCACTGGGTTCAGCTATATTATCAAGGAAAAAATGTTTAAGGAGAGCCCTGTTTTTTGTTTTTCTAAAAAGTGAGAAGCAGTCTTTACCTGTCTCTGTGTTTTCGTGACTTCTCAGATGCCTGCTTTACCTCATTGTCTGATTCCTTTTCTGCAAAGTAGTAATTATAAAAGTCACTGCTCCACAGCCAGGCTGTAATTATTAAGCATAATTATGCACACAAAGCTATTTGAGTATGACACAGAGCAGAATGTGTTCAGCTAATTGTGTTACTTTTCAAAAAATATTAAGCTGTTTTCTTTTCTCTTTACATATTTTTCACTCATTACTTTGCTTGGGGGAGTAGTACTAAATTCATAACAAAGCTGAGCAGAAGGTCCAAGAGAATCCTCCAGTGCATACCTCGTCTGCTTTTATGAGCCTCATCAGTCTGGTTCAGATGGGTGCACATACACAAATATGTCATCACCTAAAGTCCATAGTCTATAGTGAGTCACTCTTGGTTATACATTCTATGAGTTTAGAAAATTATGGTACAGTTTGTATATACTACTAAATTATCATGTAGAATACTTTTGCTACCCTAAAAATGGTCTGTGATGGGCCTATTCATCTTTCTAGTTGCTCCTAATCCTACAGAACCACTGACCTCTTTATCTCCAAAGTTTTCTCTTTCCAAGAACATCATATATTTTGAATGAAGATCTTTCTAATTGACTCCTTCTACATCACCATGTGCATTTAAGCTCCTTCCATATTTTGAGGTTTGATTGCTCTTTAGGCACAGAATCCCATGGTATTCATAAGCTACATTTACTTACCAAGGATATCCTTGATTCAAAGTTTTGTCAATTAAGAATAAAACTATAATAAATAATCAGGTATATCTTTTTTTTGCAGAAGTATAAAGTTTTAACCCATTGAGGCAAATATCAAGGAACTTGGAAATCAGTTTACATTGTAAAGGTATGTTTAGTTGAAAGAAACTATCAAAGTGTCTTCCAAAGGCTACAAGGAGTTAGTGAGAATTGCTGGAGCTCCACATCCTCACCAGTGCTTGTTGTCATCAGTATTCTGGGTTTAAGCAATTTGAATGTGTGTAGTATTGCTAATCAATCCAATTTTCCTCAATGATAATCAATTGAACTTTCCTCAATGACATGTGACACTGAGCATCTTCCTAGATGTCATTTGCCATCTTCTTTAGCTAAGTTTCAGGACAGGTATGTTAACATTTTTTAAGTTATATTTTCAGTTGTGTTTATATGTGTGTGTCTGTACATAGGTGCACATATCATTGCTGGTGCCCACAGACACCAGGGAAGGGTGATTGTGATCTGTTGGACAGGCGTGCTGGGAACTAAACTCAGGTCTTCTGTAAGAGCAGTACATTCTCTTAACCCCTAAGGCATCTATCCTGAATTTTTTTTTTAAATTCTAACTTTTGTTGTTTTTTTTTTATTATAATGATTTGAGAGTTCTTGGTATGTCCAGTATCTGACCTTTATTAGGTGTGTATTTTATTAACATTTCCTCTCATTTGCTTGTTTTAGGTCAATCTTTTAAATTAAAAATATTTTTCTAAAAAATTCAATGTCACTGAAGGATAGCATGTGAAGATCCAAAAGAGGTTAAATTAAAAAATAATATTTTAGTTTATTTGAGAATTTTCTAGATGCATACATCCATCTACACTCTCTTCCTCAGCTAACCATGGGGTCTTTGCCAACACATCACCTCTCAACTACATGTCCTTTTTTTTTTAGAACTATAAAATATTGAGGTAACTTTTTTTAGTTCTTTATATTTTTATTATATTTTAATATAATTTCAAATGTTTGAAGAAATTACATGAACAGAGTCCCTTTTACCCTTCACACACTTTCTCTGAATATCAGTGTTTTACATAATCATGATGCAGTGATCAAAATAAGAATTAAACACTGGAATTCATTTATCAAACCATAAATTGTGTGTGTGTGTGTGTGTGTGTGTGTGTGTGATTTTACTTAACTTTTTCTATATCTCATTTCCTGTTTCTGGAATGACTATGGGATTTCAAGGTGCATTTAGAAATTAATCCTCCTTGGTCTTCCTCAACCTGTTATACTGTCTCTCCTCTGGTTTTTGAATTTGACATCTTGGAGAAGGACCAGGTAGGAATTCTATGGACTGCCTCAAGGTTTGTATTTGTTTCCTGCTTCTTCAGAACATAGACTTTGAGCAGCATGTTGTATTATTTCTTTCAGAAAGTTTATGTTTAATATTCTTAGAGTGCATGTGAGTAAGAGTAAGCAAAATTGTTTTTCTCTTTGTTTCATCTATCTCTATCTCTGCTCCACATCTATTTTCATATGCCTATTTACCTATCTATAATCTATTATCTATCTGTCCATTTATCTATCTATCTGTTATCTATTACCTATGTATCATCTATCCATCTTCTATCTATCTATCTATCTATCTATCTATCTACCTACCTATCTATCTATCTATCTATCTATCTATCTATCTATTTATCTATCTATTTGTCTGTCTGTCTTCTATCATCTATTATCATCTTGGTCATATATTCACAGGTAATCCTTATTCTAATTCAACACCTGAATTCTTTATGAACTTCTTGCTCTTTATATTTTCACACTCCTTATCAGTGAGAAAATTGACTCCATTCATCTTTGTAGTATTGATATGTTTACTGCACACACACCCGTGGTGATCTGCTGACCGCACTGCTGTTGCCTCTGTCACCATTTCTGCACCCTCCCATGCTCTCTTCTCTTCCCTTGGGTGGCCCCACTGCTGCTCCCTCTGTACAAGACAGAGAAAGGAGAAGAGGAGCAAATTAGTATTTTCTTTTTATGTTTTTGAAGCAAAGTTGGAGTTTAAGAAGTGGTTTTAATACATATTTAAGCATGGCTATTAATAGAGGAAAACAAAAACATACACATACAAGAAAAAGGAAGTTCTATACATTCAGTGCAACAGTGGGGATGGACTTCTCATACCACTGAAAGTTGTTTTTTGCAAGAAGCTGGATTATCATTTTGATTACTAAGAATCAAGACCAATTTGTGTGTGTGTGTGTGTATGTGTGTGTGTCACTGGAGATTCAGTCATGGGGCTTAAAACCACTAACAATGTATCTTTTCCCTCTGTGCTCTGAGGGTTTTATGGGTTCTATTAGACCTCTGAGTCTCTGTTTTCCCGGTAACCTGCCTTTAATACCTACCCACTTGCTAAAACAGGTAAAGTGGTGCTTTAGAAGTATAGGAACAATTTCTTCAGCCCAAATACCATTGTTACACGAATCACTCAGCATAGGCAGAGGAAAGCCTCTTATCCTGACCTGACTCCTTACTGGTCCAGACCTGCCACCTGCATGCTGCTTTTGTGTAAGAGGCAATAGCTTCCCTATTAGGAAGAGACTGACATATGTTTGACTGCCATAAAAGCAGTCATGTCTGGGCTAGTTGTGGCCAGAGCTAGGTTTTCTTGGCCACCAAACCTACTTTAACTACAGCTTTGAGGCATATAACAGCTTATGCCACAGATATGCATTAAACTTCAAAAATAAATACAGAAGACCCTTTATTAGCTATTGAAGTGGGGCTCAACACCACTGTCTACAGGGGTCAGCAGATTGACAGGATAGTCTGAATCATTTTTATCTGAGCTACTTAAACTTCCCTCTGCTGACCATTCTGACCTTCACCTCTGCTGACTGAGCTTTGTCAAGCTTTTTAAGAGTCATAGAAACACACACCTTCATACATTGCTTAATAGATCCACATATAGCTGCAAAGTTGGTTTGATCAAGAAATAACTGTTTTGCAAGGATGGTAAAATACAAGAGCAAAAGAATTGTTCAACATCTTTAAGAAAGAAGTCGTCACCAAGTAGAGCAGCTTGATGAATGCAAATGAGATATTCAAAAGCTGTATTCTCAGTTTTAGAACCTGATGGAAAGTGCATCAATGTAAAACTGGAGAGCAAGCCTATTTGCTACTAAGAATAAGAAACTAATCACTCTAGTCCTTCTGTGTGGTGTTAGATAGGTTCAGGCAAAGCCAGTCCGCTGTGGTTTGAGTTTCCTATAAAACATCAAAGATAGAAAATGAATTTTAAAAAATCCTAAAGATAAAAGCAGGTAGCAAATTAGCTTTGAAAAGTTACAGTGTAGGGCTAGAGAGATGGCTCAGCTGTTAGAGGTTAGGCTCAGACCCCCTCCCCCTGCAAAAATAGCTACAGTGTAGAATTTGTGTCTTGTTGATAGGCAGGTCAAAGGTTGATAGTTTAGACAGATTTGTGGTAAAGGACTAGGAACAGCATGAAACCATTGAAGTTACAAGAATAACAACTTTCTTTTTTAAAAATTTATTTTTTGGTGATTTTACATCATGTACCCCATCAAACTCAGTTATCAGTCCTCTCAGTTTCATATCCACTCTTATGATCTCCCCATTTACAAAAAAAGCCCATTCATGCTGCTCATTTACTTACTGGAGCATAATTAAACTCCCTGTGGCCAGACCCTTAAAGAAAATTGGAAAAGAAGAAGTGAAATTAAATAACAACTTTCTAAATGAGGAAGAAAAGTCTTGTGGTGTTTGTTGGGTGGTGGATTCATCCCAGACAAGTTCATATTCAAAGATAACTCGCCCCTTCTATGTGCCAGAACTATAGTGAAGGGGGTGGGGAAACACTGTAACTTCCCACCTACTAACAGAGAGCTTTATTTGTAGGATCTGTGCAGTGCATGGAGTTGCTTCATCATCCTATTTCTAGAACTTTCAAGTGTATCCGAAATTCTCACATCAGGAAAACAATTATCATTTTGCATCATAATTTATCTTACTATGCACCTGAACTCTCATCATTGTGGTAGGAAATGGGAGGCAGTGACAAGACCATTGCCTGGAAGCTCAAGGGCCAGGTAACCTGGTCACCACAATAGTAAAAGTGAGAGACCTTTTTGCAAAAACAAGGAGAAAAGGTGGGGACTGAATCCCAAAATTTGTTCTCTATACTCTTGCTGCTTGCCCATAGTTATACATCACTTTCAAGATCACATAGCATATACACATATTTATATATTAACCCATGTGAGCACATGTGTATGTGCACGCGCGCGCGCGCACACACACACACACACACACACACACTGCAGATAACTCGACCTCTTAATTTTCAAGCAGGTAATCTACATTGAATATATTCTCTGCCTTTTTAAACATTTTAATTTTGAGATAGCATCTCACTAAGCTGACTGAGATAGATAACCTTGAACTCCCACTGGAGTTTATATAGGCCTTGAACTTGGGATCTTCCCGCCTCTGTTTCCCAAGAGCCTGCAGGCCTATGTCCCTGAGTGCAGATGTATTTTAACTCAATGTTTGATGAGGAATATTGTGAGTTGTACAAGAATTATTAGAGTAAAAGGGGTCATGGTTTGAGTGTGTAATGTACTCATTGGTTCATGTACTCAAACTTTGGCTCTCACCGGAATGAACGTTGTAAGAAGTGGCTAAGACTTGAGACTTAGTCTGTCCCCATTTCCTGTCCTTTCTCTGCTTCCCGACTGCAGGTGCAATGTAAACAGTCAGCTCATACTTCCACCGCCACAGTGTGCGGAAACTTCATTGATATGATGGCGCTGTCATCCTACAAACTCTTCTTCCCTTAAGTTGTTTCTTGTTAGGTATCTGGGCAAAGCATTCAGAAAAGTATTTAATGGACAGAATCTGATCTACAGAGAATCTCCTACAGAGAAGTAGGAGAGAACTTAGCAATATTAGCTTGTTCCGATTCTCATTTGTACCTGTGTGATATATGGATGCTCATTTCCTCTGGGCATTGAGAAGTACCTCTTTTCCAAAAGTCTTAGAACCTACATCACAACAGTATCAGGATATCATTCCTAGGTTTTATGTTTCAGAGAATCATAAAACTTCAAAGTAATTTTCCTTTTCTGCCATTTTCTTCAAATATATCAAATGTCATTTTCAGAGTAGCAATGTCCTAAACTCCATTACCTTTATCAACTAATTGGAAACTGGATTAATGTGGAACTATAAACTAATAAGAGTGTACTTAGAGACTAGGAAAACAGAAGTACTGTTAAATTAAGCATATCATCTTTTAAGATCAATCAATCTTAAATTACAAGGAGGCCAAGGAGAAGGTTGAGTTGTAGTTCAAGGGTGGACATGTCTATTGGTTATACAAGGACCTTCTAACTCTCATTGCTAAGGTCTAGAGACATTGGTGTGCATGGACACCTCTGGATAATTCTTTGATGTGTTGTACCCAGAGTTTAGGACCCCGCCCCCTGCCAAAGACCATCAAGAGACCAAGTCCAATGCAACAGCAGAGTCTCTTTATTGACAAGCTATCTTGGATCACTTGGTCTGTCTGACCTAGTGGTGAAGTAGGAGCCACCCTAAGTAGCACAAGGCAAGGGTTTTTATTGGAGGGAGGGCTCTAGAGGCTTCAGAGCTGTGGGGTTATAGTCCTGGGATTGGTTCAAGCTCAGGCTAGGGGTACCTATTATGAATTCTTTGGCTGCTTTGAATCCTAGGGATGTTTCAACATTTAGCAGTGGTCATTAAGGTTTACCTATATTAGCAGATCAGCAGATGTGTACCTGGAGACTATTTGTTCTGTTGTTAATGTCTCTTTTCCAAGAAGGGAATGTTTGGAATATCAGGTATTTTCCCTTAGGTGCTGGCTTCTCCCTGAATGGTGTCTGCTCATGGGCCCTTCCTGGAACCACTAGGTGCCAGCAAGAGCCTGCTGTTTGTCAGGCTTTCATTAAGCATGTTGTGGCAGTTGTGGGTCAAGCTTCTCTGGGCCCCACAGATGCTCTTGAGGTGAGCCAGTAAAATGAGGTGATACAAGGCAAGTAGTGGAAAAGCCAATTTTTATATTTAGCAAGCAGTGAGTGCCGAATGGGGACAAGTTTCCATCAAAGAAAAGTGTGAGAGTGCTTCACTCCAGCAGTCCATAGCAGTGGAGAAGTCTCTGTATGGAGGCTTCCTGGGTAAGGAAAATACACTCATAAGAAAGAGGGGGAGGCATTGAAGTTGCATGGAAAAGGAGGAGGAGCTATCTTGAGCCTTGTCCTGAATGGCCATTAAGGGGAGGTGGACATAGTGTTAGAGACTGGTTCCAGGGAAATGAGAATCCAGTCATTTAAAAGGACAGTCAAAAGGTAAGTATTTTCTCTCCAATGTGTAGACATGGCAGCAAAATGTTGTCAGTTAACTCCCTGGCAAGAAAACTCATTTCCAAAGCCATGGCTGTTCGAGTCAGGGGCCCATGGATGAGCTGAAAGAACATTAATTTTCAGGAAGCCCTGAACCCTGCAGATGTCTGGATTATCTCTTACATGTGCTTTGTCTGTGGATGTTAATCTTTACTTTTTCTTAGAGTCTTTGTATTTTTATTTATTTATTTTTAGGTGACATCGAAATTGAACCCTGAGCCTTGTTTATGATCCAGGCAATGCTCTACCAGTGAGCTACATCTGAGTCTTCCTTAGGCTGATGATTTCCTCCACCCTGCTGAAAGGCTTAATCAAATACATTCTTTAAAGAGAGAAACTCTCCACTTTTCTCTCAGACAGTGGCCATCTAGAGGAAGCCAAGGGCACCAAAGGGACACAATCGGTATTAAAGTCTTTTGTGTGTCTGTGCATTTGTGAATGAGAGCCTGGGGGGAATGGGTCTTTCTCACAGAAAGCAAGTGTGGTCATCAAGGACTGTGAAGTCAGCTCTCAGCAGGGCATGAATAAAGCCCTATAGATCAGCTGAGGGACAAATGACTGTTTTCAAGAACGCTGCAGACAGGACTGTGTTTTGCACCTGGGTATGCTGTAAATTTGCTTTTGATGGATGCTGTGACTACAAAGAATTTAAAGGTAAGCTACAGCAAGTGTCACCATCTTGTGTAGATGCCACTATTAGTAGCGGAAGTTCTGAGAATGTTTTATCTCCCCGTTATGTTTCATGCCTCTAGGACAGGAACAGCCTTTTCATTCTTCCCCTTGTTCAAAAATAAACCAGTGGATCCAGCCTCTGTGGTAAGAGCAAAAAGACTATTAGTCTGCATTTTATGATGTGGGTAGAGGCTGCTTTGAATTTTAGGCCAGAGGGTATGTTTTCACTTATTGTTGCAATTTAGAATGATTGAACAAATATTTCTGTGAATTTTACTTTGTGAGAAGTCACAATCATTTGTTGGCCAGTCATTATAGAAGATGATGTGTGGGGATGAAGATGTGATTCAGCAGCTAAGAAAGGTTGCTGCCCTTCCATAGGACCCCAAGTTTGGGTCCCAGCACCCACATCAGGCAGCTCACAACTGTCGTGGGATTATGTGTTATGTTTTAAATAATTGTCGCACCTGTGGGCATTCTACAACCCACAAGCTCAGAGCGAAAAGAAACTTGAAGTTCTAATAAGAAATGTTACGAGCTCTGATAGAAAAGGCCATAAAGAAATGTCAGATGGGGGAAAAGGCATCGAAGGTTAGGAGAAACAAACTGGAAAGGGCAATAGATTTAAAAATATTTGTTAAAATCTGCATGCCTCACAGTGCTAAGTTCTTTACATACATTATTGCCAAAAAGTCCTTCCACCTAACCCCATAGAAATGGAATGATGGGTGGGCCATGGGAACAGGAAAAAGGATTAGGTTACTGACCTAAGACTCCATTTTGCTTCATTTCCTTCTCTCTCTCTCTCTCTCTCTCTCTCTCTCTCTCTCTCTCTCTCTCTCTCATCTTTTGTACACTTTAGAAATCAGGAACCACAGGTCTGAATTATGAGCATCTTAAGACAAAAGACAAAACTATTCCCTAAACAAGAGACTTTAAAGGTTGCAAAGTTGCTCTGTACTGTGTGTATCCTGAGATATGGCTGGAGGTCATGGACAGACTCAGACAACCTGAACTCTTGTGGTGGACAACACCAATCCTGGCCTTTGTTTTGGCTAGCTATAGAACACAGAGATAAGTATACTGATGACCTTTGCTAAAATTTTGCATGTATGATTGTTTTCACCATGTGTATGCCTGGTTCTCATGGAAGGCAGAAGAGGGCATCCAGGACCCCTGGAACTAGAGTTATAGATGATAATGAGCTACCCTGTATGTGGTCTACGAAGCAGCAAGTGGTCTTAACCACTGAGCCAGGTCGTCAGATCTAAGAACTTATTTCAGAGAATTAGATTTCTCCTCTTCCTAATGTGGTCTGTTTCGTGTCCTTATCACCTTTTGTCTCTATCTATCTATCTATCTATCTATCTATCCATCCATCTATCTATCTACTATCATCCATTGGCAGTACTGATGATTGAACCCAGGGCCTTGTACATGCTGAGAGCCATTTGTCTCTTGGTTGGCTTTCTGAGAGAGGGTAGCTGAGCTGTAACTTCCTGGAGTTGGAGCTTTTGCCCTGTCCATACAGAAATAGCAGTTCTTACTTCAAAAGGAATAGGTAATTCTGGAGCCAATTGAGGGACCAATCATGGCTGGAGAAACATGGAGATAGGTTACTTCAGGTTCCATGTTCTAACATGGAAGCAGTTTCATAGAGTTTTTAAAGTAACAGAAAGAAGGTATAACTCAATGCATTAAAAAAATACACTGGTGGAAACATTAAGTATCCTTCCCATTGGTGAAGAATGGTGGGGAAGTTAATACATTCCCAATGTTTTTATCTGTTTATCAGAATGAAGTAAGTAAAAGAATGACTTTTTTTAGGGACTACAGGGAGCTCCAAAGAAATTGTCATTAGGTTATTGGATCACAACATTCCAAACTCCTCTTAGTTGTTGAAGTTTTGGATAGTCCACTAGCCTTTGCAGACTGCTTCCTTCCTAAAACTCTCACTTATAGGCTCAATTCTAGTACCATTACCTCATTTAATTTTTACAATTGAACAAGATAGACATTGTTTCCATTCACATTTGGTAATAATAGAGCAAACCTGAGATGCAAAAAAATTAGTTTCCCTAGGTAGAGAAACTAGGAAATCATAGAGCCCTATTTCCAGCTCTAAAAAGTCTAACTCTGATATCTGGCAGTAAACATGTTTTGATAAAGGGATATTTCACACAGGAGATGGAACCTTCAAGAAGCATGAGGAAATGAAACACACATTCCATCAGATAACATTAGATATCAGCACTAGGGGTAGTGGGTGCAACACCTTGAACATTACAACCCTCAACCAGCTAGAGAGAGATATCTTAGTTGATAAAGTTCTTACCACTCAAGTACAGGTTTGATCTCCAATGCCCATTTAAAAAGCTGGGGTCAATAGGGGAAGCGTGTAATCACAGTGTTGGAGAAAAGTAGATCCCCCCAAGGCTTGCTAGCAGGCAGCCTAGTCTATTGACAAGTCCAGGGTCTCTGTAAGAAGCTGTCTCAATTTAAAGGGTTGGGGAAGTAGATGGCTCCTGCGAATGATAGCTGATAACCTCTAACCTACAAACACACACACACACATACACAGTTTTAGAACCATTTTAATTCTCATCCAAAATGGCCAACACTTAAAATTATTCTAAAACATCCATATTTCTTGACATTTTAAGAAAGCAGCTTTCTGTGAACCCTAATATAGAAGACTCATGAAAATAGAATGGTTAGTAACTAAACTATACATCAGAGCAACCTCAGAGAAAGCTTAATAAATTAATCAAAAATCAAAAGCGGGGCAGGGGTGAAACAAGCCTTTAATCTCAGCACTCAGGAGGCAGAGGCAGGTGAATGTTTGTGAGTCTGAGGCCAGCCTGGTCTACAGAGTTAGTACTAGGACACCAGGGCTACACAGAGAAACCTTGTCTGGAAAAACCAAAAACCAAACAAACAAAAAACCCAACAACAACAAAAGCATGCCTGCCGTCCCTTGGGGAGTGCTGGCTAGGAAGCCACAGGGAGCTTATTTTGTCTGCCATAAAGCAGCCCTTGTTTCTTTAGGAATAAAACTCAAAGCAGGCTGCCTGTAGGAATGATTTTTCAAAGACTAATTTTTATAACTTTGATGCTAGGCAAATGTTTCCATTTTTCACATTCCAATGAAAGCTCATGAAAATATTTATGAACTACTAAGATTGCAGTTTGGTTTCCAATTTTTCAGAAACATGGAATAACATCAAGTATTGATGTCATGTACATTCTCCGTGGTCATAACATGAACATGCTGCTAAATTCACTTGACTTAGGGGAAATGTGTAGACCAGCTCAAGTTTCCCAACGTCCTTAAAATTAGCCAAGTGTAACAGTTGAGCAGACTCATAAATTTGAGTGCTCGCACACTTACAAACTTTGCTTCTAGTGGTTAGACTTCCCAGGGGCACCATTCATATTGTAGTCTAAGTAAATATTCCCACTTAGCCATTCTCTTTCTTATTTATAGCCTCTACTTCCAAGTGGCCTTAAGGAGCTCCCATTTCCTAGTCCCCAGATCTCTCTCTTGCCTTCATACAAATTAAAAATATAAGAACTAAATTTAGGCTTTTAAGATATAACCTTCTTATATTTTAACAGAAAGAAAAATATATATCTATTTTAATCAGATTAAGGTCTAAAGCCTAAGATTTTTGAAATTTCAGGCAGTAGATGGGAATAACAGAAAATATCTGAGAATATCCACACATCTCATTTTTATAAATCCTATAAATGCAAGCATCTAATCCTCTTACATTAATCCAGCCTTGCCCTTATTTTTTTCTTTCTATTTCTTTTTTGTTTTTTATGAAACTTCCCAGTCCTTAGTATCTTACTGTTTGCAAACTGTAAGTGTGCTAACATACATGGAGGTGAGTGAGGAGGAACCAGAAGGCCCAAGGCTTAAGTCTATTTTTGGTTTTTTTGCTGTGTAGCCTAAGCTGGTCTCAGCTATCTGAGTGCTGCGACTCCAGGCAGTCACCTGGAGTCTACTATAATTAATCTACTGTCATTTCTTACCAGTCACTCTAGCCTCAGTTTCCCCATTCTTACTTACTGTTCTGGTTGTTTATGCATCCCTTCGCTTCAGACAGAACAATTCTCCATTGTAAACCCAGAATACCATTTCAAGGTGTGGCAAGTTTTCACACATAGACATTTGCCTTGAACCCTGTAGCACCCCATCAATACAACTGGTGCTGTGATGTATAAAGTTTTGCAGAATCTCATCTCTACAGAAATGACCCCATAACTTGCTTTTGTTTACAAAAGCTGCCATTGACTGGGCCCCAGGCTTTCATTACTGGCTCCCACCAAGATGACAGGCCTCCAGATGTTGTTTCTTCTCTTTCAAACTGCATTACACCTCTGATGCTTCACTTTCAATCAGCCCTAATAGGCCCTAATTGCAAACATTATGAATGCGAATGGCGCTTCTCTCTGATAAATGAGCTGCTATGCAGGGTGCCCTGCCACAACACACAGATGAGCACAGAGAAAGCAGCCTCTTCCCACAAATCACTCTTGGCACCTAGGATGTGGTTGGTGGCACCTGGCAACCTCGTAGTTTCAGGCCACTTTGTCAGTGATGAACAGCCATCCAGGAACACAGTCTAGTACTCCTCTTTGGTTTGCTTTACCAAAGAGGCCCACTCTAAAATAGCCCTGTTGGTTCATTTCCAAGGCACTGGCAGAATTGCATAGACCAGAGGATGTTCTGGTGGCTTCACCAGTTCTAGGATGAAAATTAGGCAAAGTGAAAGGCTGTGTTTTGGCTACAGTTTGAGACCAAATGCTACCAGGGTCAAAAAAAGAATACACACTCATACTCTTCTAAAGTTAATTTTTGCAAAAATTTTGAGTAAATTCTTTGATTAAAATGTTCTCCAAAAATTAAATATATCCTCACCACAGAATCTATTCTATAACTGCCTCAAGCTTGAGCTTGAGCAATTAACCTCTCAAGTTCACCGACATGTTAATGTGTTGCAGATGATTTTAAGTAAATAGGAAGGCCAGGAATGGGGTGTGTGAGCCAAATAGAATGAGCTCAGCCATCAGTGAAGGTTGGGGAGGGAGTGGACATGATGCCTTTGATCACATTCATTTTACAGAATATGGACAATAAAGAGGAGAAAGTAAAAACCAGGAAGGAAAACATCTTATTTTCCTGGATGAATGTGTAAGTCTCTTTCTGGTCTATAACCAGAAGATTTTGGTGTCAAGGTTAGGCTCTGGAAGATCCTCCTGCGTCTTCCCAAACTGGTTAATTTGGTGTGTTTAATGCATTCACCTCTTCCACATCCCAGAGCCTATATTACTCTTAGCCTTGAACCTGCGCTATGCCCTCCAGCCCCGTAGGAACACATTTGCAGTGTCTTCCACTTGGATTTTCCTCTCACACCCTGACACATTATCATTGTCCCACATTCTTCTGTAGCCCCTCACCCCAGCAATGTCTTTTTTTGTTTTTTGTTTTTCGTTTGTTTTTGTTTTTGTTTTTTTTTTTCCAGGAAGCCATTCCTCAGGCCTCTCTTGTCCATGAGGACCAATACCAAATCTTCTTGATCATTGTGTCCTAACAATTACTATGAGTTTTGGCAGATTTTAGGCACTGAATAAATGCTTGTTGAATTGGTTGTTATTATTTAAAGAAATGGTTACAGATGCTTTGATATCCTTTCACAAGGTGAGCATACATTGACACAAAGAGGTTGCTGCCATTACAAAAGTGGCATCAGGGCATTTCCCCACCTCCTTCATCAAGCACACTGTGTCTAGGAACATAGTTGTAAGTATGGCTTAAAAGACAAAATTAAAATAATCAGGTGTGATGTAATCCCAACCCTGGGGAGGCTGAAAGAGGAGGATTCAGGGCACTAGGTGAGCTAGTGAGACCCTGCTGTAAAAGCAAAACAAACAAATAAAATTCCTAAGAATAAAACAAAAGGCCCAGAGCCAGGCTGTGGTGGTGTATGCCTTTAATTCCAGCACCCAGGAGGCAGGCAGGTAGATCTCCTTGAGTTTAAGGCCATCTGGTCTACATTATTACATTTCTCATTTGAGGAGCTCATTATTTTCTGAATTTGGGTTTAACCAACATATTTACGCTAAAATATGGTTTGAGCCACAACATTTGACCAGGAAATAAAATCTTTCCACTCACAGTCTATTGGACAGAACTTATCACATGGTGAATCTAACTCTGAGTATAAAATAAAGAGGGCAGATGTATACTGAGAAGCAGTAACAGTCCTTACGGTTTATTTTGATATGTACAGTCTATATTTTGGTACTGGCCAGTGTATTTTTGGTATTATCAAGAAATTCTGCTTTTTGACATGTGGTCTTATATATTTACCTAAAGGAACTATTTCCTTTAAAATAATTGGAGGCTTTTAAAGTGTATTCCCAGGAATCACATCAGTATTTTTTGGCATTATATTCAAAACATACTTAAGGTACTGTTGTACTTAATTTATTTTTATATAAGTTATCAGAAGACTCCACAGTTTGAAGCATGAACTATTTATCACCACACAGTTTCTGTGGCCCCTGAGTGGAGGGAAATTCTGGTTCAGATCTAACATGAGGCTGCAGTCATGCTGCCAGTGGAACGAACGAAGGCCCTTTGCTAAGTCCACTCCCAAGGTTAGCACTCTTGGGAGTGAATTCAACTCTTCTCAAGGCTGGGCTGTGGGCAAAGCTTCTTACTGGCTGCAATTCCTTAATAGTTTGAGCCACAGCATTTTCTTGTTTGCTTGCTTTTTGTTTTAGTTAGAGTTACTAGTGCTGTGATGAAACGCCATGACCACAAGCAATTTGGAGAGGAACAGGTTTATTTGGCTTACACTTCCACAGTATTCTTCATCATTGAAGGAAATCAGGACCGAAATTCAAAAAGAACAGGAACCTGGAGGCAGGAGCTGATGCAGAGGACAAGAAATGTTGCTTAGTGGCTTACTCCCCATGGCTTGTTCAGCTTGCTTTATTATAAAACCCAGGACCACCAGTCCAGGAATGGCACCAACCATGATGGGTTGGGCTCTCCCCCCTCAACCACTAATGAAGAAAATGCCTCACCGTCCTTACTATACCCTCCATCTCACGGAGAGGCCTCTACTTAAGAGAGGCTCCTTCCTCTCGGCTGACTTTAGCTTGTGTCAAGTTGACAGAAAACTAG
The DNA here is from genome assembly GCA_004025045.1 of Sigmodon hispidus. Classification (NCBI taxonomy): domain Eukaryota; kingdom Metazoa; phylum Chordata; class Mammalia; order Rodentia; family Cricetidae; genus Sigmodon; species Sigmodon hispidus. Next base: position 124,730 of record PVIH01004614.1, read on the forward strand.
CCATCACAGTTTTGTTTGAGTTTTTCTTTTGTGATAGAATCTCACTTGGAAGCTCTGGCTGGTCTTGAATTCTATGTAAAACAGGCTGTCCTAAAACTCATAGAGATCCACCTGCCACTGTTTCCCAAGGATTAGGGATTAAAGATGTGCCAGCACATCTGTCTCACAGTACTTCCAAGTACGTCTCCATGGGGCAGCCCACGTCATGGTAGATGGCTTTCCTTAGCACAGGTGCCAAAGGAGGAAGTCATCATTTTTGATAAACTAACATTGGAAGTGGCAGCAATAGTTCTTACTTATGCTCATGAGACCTGAGCTGCTGGATAAGCTCACCTAAGAGATGGACATTTTACAAGTCATGATTCATCAGGGGGCCACTCAGAGGCTGCTTGTCACAAATCTCCTATGCCATCTTGTTTAGGGATGCCTTTTTTCATTTCTCTTTTTTTTTTTTCAAAGTGTAGGTCAGCACTGCATTGGAACTCTTCTCAGGTTATGTTACTGAACATTATATGTGATGGAATAATCAAAAAGTGAAGTTGAAACTAAGTTCTTATTCTGCCATCATTTAAAAATTAATAGTGTAACACTTCTTTGAACAGGTATATATATATGTATATATATACATATATATAATATCGTCGTTGGTCTCTTATACGACTTTCTGGTGTTTGAGGCTATCTGAGTTTTTAAAATTAATTTTTAATTTATTATGTAATAATTTGATTATATAGATATAATATGGAATATATCTTGATCTATCCATTCTCATATTTTTTTCATTTGTTTTATTAAGACTATTTAATACTGTGTTGTTAATTAAAATACTTCGAGGGGTAAGTAAAATGGTCTGTTAACACATTGAGTACATCCATGATTATTTATTAATCATCACATCTCAGTTCATAGAGAACTTTGTTGCCAGAATTAGCAGCTAGGTTATACTGACAACCAACCAACCTCATCAATTCAATGGACTAAAACTTCCAAGATTCATTTTTTGGTTTTGGATGTGTTCTCGACAGGTGGATGGAGATAAAATGAAGTACTTATCACTGTGGAGCATTGATTAGTGGTGTCACTGGGAAACTCCGGCTAACTGAGAACACTATCTCAAATGTTGTTACAACAATATAGGAGAAAGTGCCAGAAGGTCTTACCACACCAATTAGAAACTTGGCCCAGAAGTGACATGCATCCCTCATACTCTTAAGTCATTGATCAGAGCTAGTTAGTATGTTTCCAACAGTTGGACTAGAAGTACATTGACTCATCTGTCCAGAGCAGGGAAAGCTGCAGCTGTTAACAAACAACACTGATGAAAAACTCTTCCTTGCCATTAAATGTCACTAGGAGAAAATATTTTATCTTCATTTACAACTTGAAGAACAAGCAAAGCAATTCATGTAGTCAGTTTGTGTTTTATAATAACAACAATCACTATTCTTTCTTCTATACCCCATAGATTCCTAGAATTCCTAACCAATCTACTTGGATCAAGACCTTAGATGTGAAAACAGCTGTATCTGGGCACAAACTCAGCATTCCCACAGTGTTTGTACTATCTGGCTGATAGGACACAGTATTTCTTTTATAGTGTGTGTGTGTGTGTGTGTGTGTGTGTGTGTGTGTGCATGCGTGTGTTCTGTCTGTTGGTGACTGAATGGAGGGCCTGAGGCATTCTTGCAAGCATTGTATTATTGATCTTCTTTTCTGTCTCCTAATATCTAAATTAAGGCATCAGTAGCAGCTAGAAGTGATGCTGGCCTACCTTTATTATCCCAGTACCAGAAAGGTGAGGAGGATCCAGAGTTTGATACCAGCTTGAACTATATAATAAGTTCAAAGTCAAACTAGGTAACATAGGGATATCCTCTCTCTTAAAAAAAAAAAAAAAAAAAAAAAAAAAAAAAAAAAAAAAAAAAGCATTAACTTGTTTGTTTACATTTCTTTTATTTTTAAGTTAGAATACAAAATACTAGGTTTCATTACATTTTTATATATGCTTGCCATTGTCAGTGACTCTTTCTAGTCCTTGAATTCTAACATAGCACCTGAAATAGTCTTAATGGGTATACAAAGTTTCAGTCTCTAAAATTTTGGCTACAATATACAGTTTTATAAAAAGTATAAAATATTTTGAAATTTAATTGTAACTTTCTTACCTACTTTTCTACTGCTGTTTTAAAACATAATGACCAAGGTAAGTTATAAAAGAAAGGGTTTAATTGGACTTCCATTTTCAGAGGGATAAAGTCCATAGTGACAGACCAAAAGCATGATGGTAGGAACATCTGAAAGCTCAAATCTTGAACCATAAGCAGAAGTCAGGGAGAACATTGGGAATAGTTTTTTGAAACTTCAAAAGCCCTACTCCCAAGTGACACACCTTTTCAAGGCCACACCTCCTAATCCTTCCCAAGAAGTTCCACCAACTGTGGATCAAATATTCAATCATATGAACCTAAGGAAGCTATTCTCATTCCAACTACTCCAATAATGTTTGTAACTTTTTTTTACAATACAGTTGTATTTTGGGGACAATATTTATTCTCATTTTTTTCCTAGCTTAATTGAATATTTTATAAAACATTTAGAGTACACCATTTTCTTGTTTTCCCTATTATCTCCCAAAACCTGAACCTAAGATCTGTATAATGCCTAGTATCTGTCTCTATTTCCAGTTATTTGACTTTCTACCAACCTTGAATTAGGCACTCTTAAAACACAGCCTCATAACCTTTGCCTTTACACAAGTCTCATTACCTTTTGGGTCCTTTGTATTCTCTGCATGGATATTCCTTCATTTCATTCACACTAATTTTTAAAAAAATATTATTTAGTGCAGATGTGTTTGCATGTTCATATGATTGGAGTGGGGTTCATATTTGTATATGTGTAAATGTGTGTGTGTGTATGTGTGTGTGGTGGTGGGGGGGGTAGACCAGAGGTCAACCTCAGTTGTCATTCTCAGGAGAAATCTGTGATCTGAAGTTCACCAATTAGGCTAGGATGGCTGGCTGGCCAGCACTCCCCAAGTTTCCTCCTATCTCTGCCTCCCTGGTATTAGTATTATAAGTGTATGCCACTGTAGTAATTTAAATGTGATTGGTACCCATAATTTCATAGGGAGTGGCACTATTAGGTGTAAGTTTGTTGGGGTGGGTGTGGCCTTGTTGGAGAAAGTGCATCACTGTGGGGGTGGGCTTTGAAGGTTCCTACCTTAGGATACCACCCAGTGTTCAGTCAATTTCCCGTTACCTGCAAGATGTAGCACTCTCAGCTCCAACATCATGTCTACCTGTGCACTGCCATGATGGTAATGTACTGAACCTCTGAAACTGTAAGCAAGCCCCAATTAAATGTTTTTCCTTTATAAGTGTTTGCTATGGTCATGGTGTCTTTACACAGCATTAGAAATCCAAACTAGGACAGATACTGGGCCTGGACTTTAAGGGATATTTTATCTCTTAAATTTTTAAACTTTCCCTCACTTTAGCAGCCTCTCCCTTCTGCCTTTCTGCTTTATACCTTCCCTTAGGGTATGTACCACTGCCATTATACTATTTAATCATCTATTCTTCCTGTTTTAGTGACAGCTTCCTAACAACATGAACTTTCTGTAGTCACTGCTATATGCCAGCACCTAGAATATCAGTTGGCACATTGTAACAATCAAACTGATTCAAATACCCACTGTTATGGCCAGTATTAATTGCTAATTCCAGAACCACATGGGAGACAGGGCACTGGGGTAGTAATAAAGGATAACCATTGTTAGGTTAATTGGGGTGAGATGGCCTCCCCATTGTGGATGGCACCATTCCTAGGGCTGAGTACCTGGATCCTTTAAGGAGAAAGGGAACCGAATTCTTGACTGTGGCTGCAATGAGAGCAGCCATCTCAAACTGCCACCGTGACTTTCCCGCTAGGGTGGGCTGAACCCTTGAACTATGAGCCTGGATAAAACCTTTCTCTCTTGTTACGATAGCCATGGCATTTTGTCACATTGACAGGACAAGACAGGATACCCACTCAGCAAAATGATTTTAGAGGAACTTTCCAAAAGGAAATTCCAGAAGAGCAAGACGTTTTCCCTCCAGTACTATAAGCCTCTAGGCTTGACAAAGAGCCTTGTTGCATAATAGCCTTTTAAATAAGTATCTGCTGTTGCAATTCATGAACAAAGGCCAAAGTTAAAAGAGCCACTGCTTTGAATTCTTACAATGTGCAGTAAAATAATTCCTCAGCTAATACCTTCTATATAAGGGCGGGGGCAGAGAGGAAGAGACAAAGACAGACAGACAGACAGACAGACAGACAGACAGAGAGAGACTCACACCACACTTAAAAAAAGAAGAAACAACTTATGAATTTGCAAAGAAGTCATAAAAGGCATAAAGGACAATTTGAAATTGCTCATCTCTGGCCTAACCTATAAGTAAGTGGAGCTGAAAGACTTCTCTTAGAGACTAATCTAATCCTGTAATCTAAGAGCCACTTGCTGAATTCCCCTGAAGAAATAAATTTGAAATCCCTGTGATATCACAGCCAGAGCCTAAAGAAGGCCAAGTCCTAAGGCATCTGCCTGCTTCCTGTCCTTTCATCAGCCCAGAAAATGTTGTCAATCACATATACGTTCCCTTGGCACTAGAATCTTCTATATGGATCTCCTAGAAGTCATGGTCACAAGTACTTCAGATGTCCATTTATCATTATTGTCTCTATGTTCATCAAAACCAAAACTGCTAGAGACAAAGAAAGCACAAATCATGTTTCTCTCTGTCGCTTAACACAAAAAATACTGAACTTAAACTTCAATATGGAAAAATCTAACATGCAGAAATTAGATTTTAGTTGTTTTCATTGTTGTTTGCTTCATTTTTAGGCAAGTTTTCATATGGCTGAGGCTGGCCTTAAACTCACTGTGTATCTCAGGATAAGCCTGAACCCTGTCCTTTGTGTATTTACCTCACAAGTGCTAAACTGCAGGCAGATACCACAAAGGCCAACTGGTTTTCATTACTAGAAATTAGTTTTCATTCCTTTATTCCTTTTTTGTAGATACTGACCTTCATTTGGAATATATTAGGTCCAAATTTTTTGTAGTAGAAAAAGAAGATCCTTCTCAAAAAGAAAGATTACACTTCACTCTTGAGTGTATCTTCTTAGATGTTTGAGATCAGTGTGATAAATGTGACTTACATTTAAATAGCTCAAATTCATAAGAATATATATAGGCACTGCTATATGGGGAAAAGCATTCCCAGGCAGGAATAGGCTATTGAGGGGTAGAAGAAAGCTAATAGATGTCTAATGGTAACTGTATCTTAGGATGACACATATGGTACCATATACTCAAATAACCTAAGGAGCATGTTATAAACTCCATCTTTCAGGTGCAACTCATTTAAAATTTCTAATAAAGAAGTAGGTGCTACTCTAAAACTTAATTTTAAAGTTTCCTTAGGGGAAATGTATTAGTAAACAAGTTTATGACAAAGAACTATCTTAGTTACTATTCTGTGACTGTGACAAGTCATCATGATCCATGAAAGTTACAAAAGAAATAATTTAATTTGGCTTGTGATTTCAGGGGGTTAGAGTCTGTGGCAGTGGAGCAAAGTCCCTGTGGAGGAACAGCGGAAAGCTTGTAATTTGATCTATAATAAGTAGGTGACTGAGAGGGAACCTAGGGATGAATTGCATGAGCCTTTTGAAACCTTAGGGCCTGTCCCCAATGACCTATAACCTCCAATAAGACCACACTTCCTCATTCTTCTCAAACAGTTCTATCAACTGGGGTCCAAGTACTAAAAGATATAATCCTAGGACAGAAGCATTCTCATTCAGAACATCACCGAAGCAAAGATCATAGCATAATTCATCTGCACAAAAGAGAATATTTAACCAGGCATGATAGTGTATGCCTTTAACCCCAACACTCAAGAGGCAGAGATGAGGCAGGTAGAACTCTGTGAGTTTCAGGCTAGCTTGGTCTACAACAAGAGTTTCAGAGCAACCAAAGCTGTTACACAGAGAAACTCTGTCTTGGAAACAAAACAAAACAATAACAACAAAAGGAAGGAAGAAGAAAGAAAGGAAGGAAGGGAGGAAAGGAGAGAAGGGGAGGAAGGAAGGATCTTTGAGAATGCCAGCAGGTTTCATTTAGTTGCAATAATATATGATTGATAATGTCAGCTAACAGTATTGCTTACCTGTAAAAGCCAGTCCAATAGTATCTATATACTATTGCCAAGATACATAATTAGTAACTGATTCAAGATAATACATGTTGAGCATGCCTAATCCTAAATACAAGTTTATGAGTACTGACATGGTGCAAGAAGTAGCAAATACCATGCGTGACTCCATATGTCAAAATAAAAGTACACTAAAAATATAGTACAAACACTCCTCCATTGCTGGTAGAAATGTAAACTTATACAGCCACTTTGGAAATTAGTATGGCAGTTCCTCCAAAAACTGGGAATCAACCTACCCAAGGATCCAGCAATACCACTATTGGGCATATACCCTAAAGATGCACATTTGCACTCCAAAGGCATTAGCTCAACTATGTTCATAGCAGCATTATTCGTAATAGTAAGAACCTGGAAACAACCTAGATTCCCCTCAACTGAAGGATAGATTAAAAAATTGTGGTACATCTACACAATGGAGTACTACTACTCAGCAGAAAAAAATGACATCTTGAAATTTACAAGCAAATGGATGGATCTGGAGAAGATCATCCTGAGTGAGGTAACACAGACCCAGAAAAATAAACATAGTCTCATAACTGAATTTTAGACATAAGGCAAAGGATAACCACAATCCACAAACCCCGAGCAGCTAGGTAACAAAAGAAACTTAAGAGAGATATTCAGGGATCCCGCTGGGAAAGGGAATTAGAAAAGACCTCCTGAGTAAACTGGGATCATTTGGAGAAGTGAGCAAGGAGAGGTGGGAAGAGATCATGAGAGAAGGAGATGGTTGAGTGGGAGGAGCAAGAGGGAGGGAGAACAAAGAAATAGTTATCTTGTAAGAGGGAGCCATTGTGAGGTTAGAGAGAAACACCCAAGAATCTATAAGATGTCCCCAGCTAGGACTCCAAGCAATAGTAGAGAAGACGCCTAAACAGGACTTCACCTATAATCGAATGAATGACCACCCTAGTGTAATTATAGAACCTTCATCCATCAACTGATGAAAACAGAAGCAGAGATCCAGAGCTAAGCAACTGGGTCCAGCTCCGGGTCCAGCTGGAGAGAGGAGAGATTATATGAGCAAAGGGATTAGGATCATGAGGAGGAGACCCACAGAGACAGCTGATCCAAGCTATCGGGAGCTCACTGACTCTGAAATAACTGCTGGGGAACCTTCATGGACAGGAACTAAACATGATAGTCGAATGGTGTGGGCAGTTTGTGAAGCCTTTTGCAGTAGGACCAGAGTTTATTCCTGGTGCATGAACTGACATCTCAGAGCCCATTCCCTACAGAGGAACACCTTTCTTAGCCTTGATACTGAGGGTGTGTGTGTGTGTGGGGGGGGGGACTCAGACCTACCTCAACTGGATATGCCAGACAGAATTGACTCACCTTAGGATTCCTTGCCCTCCCTGGGGAATGAATGAGAGGATGGGGTCGGGGAGGCTGAGGGAGGACAGGGAGGAGGGAGGGAGGGGAAGCAGTGGTGGGTGTGGGGAAAAAAAATGTTAAAAAAAATTAAAAAAAAAATCAAAGCCACATATACATGAAATAAAAGTGAGTTTCCTGGTTAGTGGTGGGTTCCAGTCTCTACATAGTTTATGATCTACATACATATGTGTATGGAGCAGACTGACCCAAGACTTTCTCAGAGGTTTTGATGAAAGCACAGAGGAAACTTTAATTCTGTATCCTTGTCCGGGGGCAAGGCTGGTCTGAGGCTGGAGCCACTGCCTTCAAAGAGTCAAGCTATGGTTTCTGGGGACCTGACTCTTTGCCCTGGGCTGTGCTTATCAATTCTAAGTCAGCTGTGTCTGAAGTATCTTATATTCTCTTTGCCAGCACTGTGTGATTTAGCTTTTGGCTGACCTTGGTCATTTTCCTCCAGCAAATAGGATACAAGATGCTGTATTTCTTTTTTTTAAAAAAAATCTTTTTATTTATTTATTTATTTATTTGCCTTGGTGTTTGGCTGGAACTGGAACTACAGACAGTTGTTAGCTGCCATGTGGGTGCTGGGAATCAAACCCGGGTCCTCTGGAAGAGCAGATGGTGCTCTTAACCGCTGAGCCATCTCTCCAGCCCCGATGCTGTATTTCTTAATAAACTTTTTTTTTTTTGGCATGAAGTATAGCTTATGCTTTGAAGGCCTTGCTGATCCCAGCTTTCATCTTCTCTATTTTCTCTATTTTCTATCTTTCTCATTCCTGGTCACCTTCTCATCAAGACTCTGTTACTGAAGAACAAATGGTATCCCAGCTCTGTCTCTGTCTCCTGGCCTCCCTCACAAATAATAGTCATTATATATACATGAATCATTTTCGAATACAAACATTCCTGGTGCAAGCATTTCAGAAACAGAATACTGAACTTGTATAAAAACTCCACACCATCAAACATAACATCAAGCTTGGGGTTCGTTAAAATAATTCATTATTTTGATCTCTCAGGGATCTACTGAAGCCTCTCCTTTTGAGATATGTAAATGGAAAGGTTTTATTTTTACAAAAGAAAAGATTTAAAGCATTTAGTTACCAGAGAACTAAATCCTGAAAAAATAGGAAATATTGCATTGACTAGCTAAAAGGAGTCAACAGTACAAAATGAAGTCCTATTCTGCCATCTAGAGGGGACACACTCATGATTAGAAACAATTACCTCTTAGCCCCTGAAACTTAAGAAATATTGTTTTAAAAAAGAAAAATAGGAGGCAAAGTTGGCTTAGCAGATAAAGGCTGTCAAGCCTGCTGATCTGAGTTTGATTCCCAAGTCCCAAATGCTGGAGGTTAGAGGATAACTAAAGGGAATCCATTTTCTCCTTCTACCATCTGAGTCCCAGAGGTTGAATTAAGATCTTTTGGTGTGGCAGCAAACGCAGTTACCTTCTGAGCTCTCTCAAGGGCCCTAAAGACTTTTATTATTATTTCATTTTAAACTCTATTTTTGCAATACCTTACATTATAAACTTTATGCAACACTGTTAAGATCATATAACTTTCCTTGGCTAATTTCAAACAGCATTATAAACTACAATTTAACAAAATATTTGTATCACAATGTATATTGCACACATGCATGTAAGCCACAAAGCTGCCTAAAACTCACTGGGATACTTGTGAAATCTGTGTCATATCTGAACTTCTCTGGTGACCAGTCCGGTGGCTATCAGATTGGTCTCAGTGCTCTCCAGGCAGCTTTTTGTTCTTCAGTGTCCATCATGCTTTGCAATGTGTTGCTGGAAGCCAGACATTCTGTACTGGTAGACACAACTTCAGTGTGAAGCTCTATGTCCACCTGGCTAAGGGGTAGGCCATGCTCACTCATGTAGCTCTGAGGTTACAGGCCAACTCCCTGAATTTTCTTGATTTGGCCTTTATCGTCGTCTTCTTCTTTTCTTCCTTCTTCTGTCTTCCATCTTCCTCCTCCTCCCCTTCTTCTTCTGTTCCTTCTCCTTCTTCACCCCCTCCTTCTTCTGATTCCTTCTTAACTATGTTTCCCAGCACTCAGCATGTGTTCCTGGTAAATGGCAATTTCATTCCACTTGTCTTTTCTCCAGTTATAGAGAAATAGTCAAAATAAACAGCACAGTTTGTGCTGTGACCTCTGTTCTCTGAGGAATATAGATGGGTGATTATTTTTCAATATGTTTGTCTTTTTTTTTTTTTTTGTAAGGATAATTCCTAAGCTCTTTGCTGGACAAGAACTGGAAGTCCTCCCAAGAAATTTTTAAAGGAAGCAATCTTCCTTCCAAACACTGTCTTCAGGTCCTGTGTGGATTCCAAGCTGGCAGGATAAATGGTAAGGTTACTGTGTTGGGTTTGCTTCAGTTTAGGTTGAAATGCTAATGATTTTGAGAAAAGGTAGTTATGAAACTACTGAAATAAGAAAAATACAGGTTATGCTTATTTATTTATTGTTATTAGATTCACTATGTTGCCCAAGCTAGTCTAAAAAATACTTTCAAGGTATTTGAGCTTCTGAGGATGTCATCCCAGCTATATTTTCAATTTTATTTTCTAAGGTTAAAGCAGAGACATTTGCATGGCATTTCAGAGTGATAGGTCTCTGAAGCATTTATCTGAGTTATTCTAATATCAATAAAAACTCAGGAGTAGGATATTGGGAGGGGGACCCTGATATATCCAAAGAGCAGCAGAGGAATGATCAGCTCACCCTAATTCTCCATGATTCCCAGGTCAAAAATGCTGCGAATCTCTCTAAGCCCCTCCCCATATCTTCCTGTGCTCCCCCCATCTGAGTTCTCCAAAATCTCTATGGCTAATTCTGGACAGCCAATCTCTGACTCTGCCCTCTGATTCAAGATAAACTCTATTAACAGTCTAGGAGTGTCAGTGAGAACAAATATACCACAATAGGTCTGCTGCAGTTTTCCTTAGATTTCTACTCTGGACTCATCAAGAAATATTTGTAAAAATAAACCCTGACTTCAGGCTACATCTTTAGAGATCCAGCAAGAGAAAGGACCTTGCACCAAGCATTTTGACCAGTGATTTCAGGTGATTCTAATGCTGGTCATCTTCTGAGTAGTTCATAAAGGCATAGCAAAGAAATAATGGATTTGTTATCAGACTGTTGTAAGAACTGAGATTCTAGCCTATCTGTTCTGCAGTATTAGGTATGCTACTAATATATGGGAACTTTGGTGTAGACTTCATTATAGTAATAATTATCAGTTATTTCAGTCTAGTAACTTCTGAACTCTGGACATTCTTTCAAACACTCTCCTTGTCTTAATTCATTAATATTTTTTAGTTGCCCAAATGAGAGTTTTGGAGAAACTAGAACACAAAAGTATAACCTTCCCAAAGACTTACAACCCAAAGTAGAAGAGCAATGGCTGAGATGTACATAAGCTGGTCCTTTGAAGAAGTTCTGTGTTGTCTCGGTCAGTGGACATAACTTTGTAGCTTTCCTGGGTCCCAGTCCATACTAATATCTACTTACAAGTTCACTGGATTATCATTTCAATTTTACAGTTAGAGGACTTTATATTGCTCTTGATATTGAAAAAAAGACTATGAGTAGGTGTGAGAAAGAATTGTGATTTTCTAAAAATGTCCTTGAATTTACCTCTAAAAATACTTATCCTCAATAACTTTATGATATGGAGTATGTGGAAAGTAGCAGAGCTACACTACTGTCATAGCATCCATTTTTTTTTCATCATAATGAGTCCAAGACAGGTACCAAGATTAGACTCTGGGGAAATACACAATACACAACAGCAGTTATGTTTCTATCACTCTTGGATTCTGTACCAGCTAGTTTTATGTCAACTTGACACAGCATGAATCAGAGAAGAGGTAGCTTCAATTGAGAAAATGCCCCCATAAGATCAGGCAAGCATGTAAGGCTTATTTTAATTTTATTTGTGATTGATGGTGGTGCCTTTGTGGGTGGTGCCATCCCTGGACTGGTAGTCTTTCGTTCTTTAAGGAAGCAGGCTGAGGAAGCCAGTAAGCAGGCCTCCTCCATAGCCTCCATCAGCTCCGACATCCAGGTTCTGCCCTGTTTGAGTTGCTGTCCTGACTTCCTCTGATGATGAACAGTGCTGTGCAAGTGCAAGTTAAATAAACCCTTTCCTTCCCAACTAGCTGTTGGCCATGGCATTTGATCTCAGCAACAGAAACCACAACAGCTTCCTTTTCTATTTGCTTTTAGCTTCTACCAAGTCACCCCAAATCCCAAATGATACACATGCCTACGCTCGTGTTCAAGCTCACTACTTGCTTCTGACACCTAGCTATAAGGTGCCTACCATCTTACTCTATGCTAATCATAGTACTTCCCCACCATGCTAGCAGGAAAACAGCTGTGTTTTGTGGCTATAAAGCTGTTAGACTATGAACATAGAGCTGCTGACAATGGGATCTCTGCTGTAGGAAGAGGGAAATGTCAGCTACTGGTTAGGAATGTTTGAACTGCTGTCATTTGAAATAAACAATATAAAAATTTGCATGGAAACTAATCAAAAAACAGAGAGAAAGTGTCCAAATCAACAAAATCAGAAATGAAAAGGGGGACATAACAACAGACCCCCAGGAAATACAGAGAATTATCAGATCATACTTTGAAAATCTGTATTCCACAAAAATGGAAAACCTGGAAGAAATGGACAGCTTCCTGGACAGGCACCATCTTCCAAAATTAAATGAAGATC